>PVJA010051349.1:0-12874 GCA_004027025.1 Myocastor coypus | reverse complement strand
TCTATATTTATTTGATAAAGTCTCTTAAAGGAGCAGACGTGGCCAGCCTGGACACCCAGCCCTGGGACTGTCCTCTGGTGGGGCTCAGGCCTGGCCAGGGCCTGCTGTAGTGGGGCCACTGCGCAGGACCCAAGGGGCCTGCTTCCCATGTGAGGTCTTTCTCCTTTTCAAAGCAATATCCTTGGGTCTGCACAGTCCCGTCAGATAGCCTGGCTGCTCTGCGGGGGAGCCCAGGGTCTGATGGCATTTCTGGAGATGCAATGAGAGAAGGTTGAGTCTGCCCTCACTGGTATCACACACTGAGAAGTCCTGTTGTAAAGAAACAAAATGGAAAATGTCACAAAAAAGTTTGTATAAAGACATATTTTTGTACTACATGGGGACTCTACCTGCATGTCAGCAATAAAACTTCCTTGTCTGGAGCCACTGTGGTCTGAAGCTGTTCTTATCTCCTTGGGCCTCCACCATGGGCCCAACGTGGTTTGCCACCAGGTGGCGCCCAACCTCAACGTCGTGAACTGAGCAGGGACCCAGAAGGACCTGGCATTCTCCCAGACTCATTCGTTGCCCTGCCCAGCTGTGTGCCTCAATGGCCGTTCCAGCCCCTCACCCATGCAGACCTGAAGGGGGACAGAACCACTGCAGGTGGAGTGTATTGGTCTCTCTCTGCCAAAGCTCTGTGTGTTCACATGCTGGTCCAGGGAGATAGGGTAGGATAAGGGCAATCTAAGCCTTTCCTGCACGCCTTGCACCCTCCTCTCCAAGGAGTTCCTTCCTTTGCATAAATTTTTAAAAAATATTTAATTTTTTTTTCTTGTTTCAGAACTTTTGTTTCTTTTTATGGCCGGCTCAGCCTGCCCCAAGGGCAGGGCTGGTGCAGCTTGTGGTGCCGGGGATCAAATCGTCCCTGAAGCTGCCTAAGCTTTCCTAAGCAGGTGCTTTAGACCACTGAACCATCCTGCCAGGCCCCCTTTTGCGTAAATTTAGATTGCAGATTGCACTTCCTAAGCAGTGCCGCTGGATGTGGGCCAGCCCCTCTCCCAGCACATACCACACCCTCAAGGCATCCTTGTAGACCCTGGCCCAGACTCATGGAGCTCCCTGAACCCCACACAGAGTTCACACGTAACTCAGGAGTCTGGACAGCCTTACCCATTACATGTGGCCCTTGCGCCTAGCCCATCACTGCCACTCTCCCCTTGCCAGCTGCTGCCTCTGGATCTGTCCCACTCCTGCCCCTCCATCTGTTCAGCATCTGTTGAGTGCGCAGATGTCTCCTGGTCACTTGCCCATCGGGCTTCCACTCATTCAACACACAAGACAGGGCAGGTGGGGGCTTTGTTTTCTCTGGTGTCCTTGGCACTCAAGAGTTGTTTCAGTACCCAAAAGTGGGTGGGTATCACCATTGTGATCAACAGCCCATGTTCCCTAAATGTCAAATAAATTAAGACATGGCCACCCTCTGGTCTCTCAGGACCTCAGGGAGAGTCCTAGTGAGAAGTAGGATGCTGTGGACCTATCTGAAATGAGAGGAATTGAGGAAATGGAATCCTGGGGCCCAGGTTCTCCAGCTCCAAAGCCAGGCCAGCCTCATCTCTCTTCCAATGCCTGCAGCACACTGGGGGGACCCACACCCCTGCTCTGGCCCCTGCTCTGTCTCCTCCCAGTCCCTCTCCCACAGTGTATGCATCATGTGACAAGCTTTTTTTCCCAGAACTGGGGAAATTTTGGGGGTTTTTAAGACTACTAGTAGTTGACGCTGGCCTCAAACTTGGAGCAATCCTGCTGCAGCTTCCAAGGGCTAGGATTACATGCCAGTTGCCAGCAGCCTCTGAAAGGTGCTTCCCCAGCTCCCCTGCCCCCGTGGGCCCCTTCCTCATTGCTATCATAGTATTCCCACAGAGATGATGGTGAGCTCTATGAATGACAGCAGGGATCCTTGGTGTCCACTGCAGGGGCTGGGGTTCTCCAAACGATGGGGAAGTTGCTAGCATTCCAAGGATGGAGCCCAGGGACCCCTGACAACCCCACAAAGAGAGCAGACTACATCCTGCACAACATACGTGAAACACTTGTCTATAATTACCAGAACTAAGAATCTATTTTACATACAGACACAAAGGATTTGGGAATTATATTCTGTATGGTGCATTATCCAGGATTCTATTGTGGGAGGTGGAGAAAATGCATTTTCTTTTGTCCCAACTCCTCTGCTGCCACCACCGTCCCTCTACAGGGGTGACTCTTGAAGGAAAGGAAGAAGGGGTGCCTTTTGAGCCTCCTGAGGCAGTCAGCCTCTCTGCCCTGCTGCCTCAGCCTCCCACAGCTTCGTGGAAGAAGGGTCCTGCGAGTTTGCTCAGTTCACACATGAACATCTGTACCACACCAGCATCAACCTGTGCACAGTTCTCTCCCCAGCAACAGGGTCACATCAAAACTTTTTACTGTTAGTTTTTAAATGTATTTGGTACAGGGTCTCACTGTGCAACTTGGACTTGTAGTGATCTTCCTGTTTTCTTCAGCCTCCACAGGGCTGGGATTACATGCCCAGTCTGGTGGGCTCAGTGACCCAGGTGCAGGACCAGTACAGCATGTGGTGCCAGAAATCAAACTTTGGTCCCTGTGCTTGCCTAGGCGGGTGTTTAGTCAACTAAGCTGTATCACCAGCCCTTTTTCTTCTGCTTGCCAGGCAGGCACTTATGCCACTGAACTATATCCCCAGCCCCCCTTTTTTGTTCTTTTTGAGACAGGGTTACACTATGTAGTTCAGGTTAGCCTTGAACTCACAGGTTGGTCTCAATTTTTTTTTTTTTTTTTTTTTTTGGTCTCAAATTTGAAATGATCCTCCGGCCCCAGCCTCAAAGTACTGGGATTACAGGTATGCACTACCACACCCTGTCTTTTACTTTAAGTTTTTTTGAGACAGAGTCCTGTTATATACCTCAGGCTGGCCTTGAACTCATTAGCCCAAGGTGGCCTCAAACTAACAGTGATTGGGGCCTGGCGGGATGGCTCAGTGGTCTAAAGCGCCTGCTTGGGAAAGCTTAGGCAGCTTCAGGGACCACGGTTCGATCCATGGCACCACATGCTGTGCCAGCCCTGCCCTCTGGGCGGGCTGAGCCAGCCACAAAAATGAGTGAATAAACAACAGATTCTGAAACCAGGAAAAAAAAAAACTAACAGTGATCCTCCTGCCTCAGCCTCCTGGGTGCTGGGTATATAAGTGTGTGCCACCATGCCTGGTTTTTATTTCTTTCATGTTATAAAAGCCATTATACATCTTTACTGGATGTGAAAGCCAGTATAAGCTATCAGTTTCATTACAGCTATATAAAAACAGCAGAAAGCATCATGAAAGGCAGCTTTGGATCTGGTGGGTAAAGAACCATGGCAGTCATACAGCTGTCCATGGGAAAGTACCAGCATGGGATCTGAAGTTCAGATTCAGGCCCTGTCACCCAAATGCACGTACCCACACGTACATGTGACAAAGAAAAGGAAGTGTCAAGAATCAGGAGGGGACTCAACATCCTATTTTTTACTGAGCAAACTCCCAAGACCCTCCGTCCCAGCAGTTGTGGGAAGCTGAGGCATGGGCAGAGAGAGGCTGGCAGCCTCAGGTGGCTCTCAAGGCAACCCTTCTTCCTTTTGTTGAAGAGCCACCCCTGTGGTAGAGAGACCCATCCCAGTGGTGGGGACAGAGGAGTCGGGCCCAACCCCCAGCTTGGCCCCAGATGCAGGAGCAGACTCCAGTGGGCGCTTTGGATGGCTCCTGAGTGTACCAGCACCCTAGGGTCTGTCCTACAACGTCTGGAACTCTCAGCCCCCCACCTGCTATCAGGACTTAACCTTTTCTATTTTCTCTTAGGAACACTCCTTACCTTCCAAAGTGTCAAATCCCTCGCCTCCCAGGCAGACAGAGGCAGAGGCAGCCAACAAGAGGGTAAGCGGGAAGGCATTGAAGAGGTGGGGATATTAGTGCAAGCTGGGATTTGAGCCAGCCAGGCAGGTGACAGAACATGTAGAGATCCCAGTCACCTGACTGAAGTAGGTGGCTGGGCAAACAGATGAGCAAGCAGCCTGGGAGAGGCAGGCGGGTGACCACAAAGGCTACTGGCTTCAGGCACCTTCCCTCAACTCAGAACCACTTCTCACACCTGCTCTGGCTTGGACATACCTGTCTCCCACAGTGGGTAACACTTGGATATTATGTGTCTCTTTCTCTGTAGGGACCAGAGACCATCTTACCCCTCATGGTGTTCCAAACATGTAAGTCAGAAGTCAGAAACAACCTTTACCTGCAGGTAGAGGTAGAGTGATCTGCATAGCAGAGAAGAACAAAACAGCTGGAGAGAAGCTACCTTGCACACAGAGAGGTCTGGGCCCTCCATATGAAGTTACCCAAGTACAGCTGCAGCACACACCAATATCATGTGGATGATCAGCCATAAACACATCACACTCCCAATGTAGTACATAAATACAGCAATAGAGTACATAAATACACCGTGTACACAATCAGACAGTCACATAACTGCTGATTCTCCTCCTTGGCCTGGCTCCTCCCACCTTTGGTCTCTCCCTGCAGACTCCTCCTTCACATAACCCGCCCACCTCCACTGTCAGGCTTCCAAAGCCTTCTACCCCTTTCCTCTCAATTCCTTTGCCTCTGGCAATCCACCCAAACGTGGGGTGCTAAATTCACCTCCTGTTTCCAGGCTGGACATGGTACTTGGGGCTCCATTAGCTTCTCTGACACCTCTGCCCAGGTATATGGAACCAATGCACACATGGAACCAGCCACATCTGGAGTAAAACTTCCCCAAGCCCGTTCCCTCCAGTAGATTTTGCTCAGGTACCCTTGCCAGAGTGCGGCTTTCTCTTTCTCTCACTTTCACATCCACACAGGAGCTGCCTTCGTAGCACCCCTTGGATCTGCCCTCCCTCTGCCAGCACCTCAGCTCTAAGCCTATACACCTGAGATTACTTTTTCCAATTTGGTGTGAGGTGTCCCTACTGTTTACTGCTAAAGCTCCACTCAAGGAAGGGTTAGGCTCCTGCGATGTAAACACTTGTAGACCAGGGCCTGTACAGATGCTTATACAGAAGTTCCCGCCCCACAGATTCTCAGGCAGTGTAACAAATACACAACTACCCAACCTTGGGCCAGAAACCCCTCTGCACTGCTCACATGAGTTCAATCCCCAGTTCTGCAAACAAACAAACATACTCAGGTGGGAGCCAGTCCTGTTCCCTTCTCCATCCAGACCTCCCCTTGAGACTGTTGTTCAATCTGACCTCTTCTTGACCCTGATCTCAGGACTGGAGGAGTGAGGGTCCATAGCCTAGACAGGGAGGGGGGTCCCCAGCCCACAGGCCTCAGGCAGGGCCTTCAGCTATGTCTGTAATTTCCTCTCCCCTTCCTTCCCTCCTCCTCTCTAAGGCTCTGGCCAAGAAGGCCTCCTCCACACCCCAGCTCCAGCTCAGGGAGGGGAAGGCACCGGGAGGGGCTTTGCTGGGCCGAAGGCTGCCAGTTGTACACACTGTTGCACACCAAGCTTTGCAGGCAGCAGCTCTGGCCCAGGTGGGCACGCACGTGTGCACCGGTCAGGTAAGGAGAGGCACACTGGCAATTCTGCAGAGCTCATCTCCAGCTCAGAGACACAGAGGCCCCACAGTGGGGCCTGCGAGCCTGCCCAGCCTGGTCCAATAATCATTAACCCGGGGTGACCGAACCAGAGCTTGGCCAGCTGGACATATTTAAGCCTGGGTCCTGGAGGAGGGGCTGGGGTGCTGACAACCTCCCCGTGGTATGGGAAGAACTAGGGAGGCCTAGGGAGCCAAGATACTGTGGAACTTAACCCACGCCAAGGCCAATTAAGGCACAGAGAAGTGGTTTCAACCATAAGCATCTCCTTGACTCAGTTTACTTTATCTGCCAAGTGAGGATGACTATACTATACTTACCCACGTTGTTAAGGCGGTTAGGTCTAAATGAAAGTCAACCGGACGGGTTTAGCCCAGAGCCCAGCACGAAGGGCAGCTTCCGACTAACAAAGTTATTACTAGCCTGGGGGCGCCCCTGCAGCGGCCTCCCCAGCGGCTTCCTGTGCAGGAGGGTGCCCCCCTCCCCTTCCTCCACCGCTCTTCCTCCCGCCCCGCCCCGCCCCTCCTCTTTCCTCCGAGGAAACTTTCCGCCCGTTGGTCCAGCGCCCCGTGTCCGGCCTGCGCTGCCGCCGCGGGGAACCGAGCTGGAGGAACCCGACACGGCGGGAGCGGTGGGGCCTCGGGTGTATGCGGCCGCCGGGACGGACGCGTGACCCTCAGGGGCCGGGCAGCCGGGAAGCCTGGCGCTGACGGTGAGTGGCCGGGACACACTGGGCCCCAGCAGACGGGCTGGATGGCGGAGGGAGACGGCTGCCCCTCCCTGCGCGATCTCTGCCTTCCATCCCGCGTGGAGACCGCGAGACCCAGCCTTGGCTTGGGGACCCCCCCAGGGGGCGGGACCGCTGCCGCTCCCCAGGATGAGGGCGTCGAAGCCCAGAGGAAGGACTCCACCTCCCCTATTGGGGCCCACGTCTGCGACGAAGTTAGGCAACTGCTCGCCCTGGGCTGGAAGCTGGGGCGGCACCTCCGGGGAGAGGAGCTGCTCGAGCAGCGAGCCAGGCTGGTTCCGCTTCGGGCTGGGGAGGTGCTGATCTCGCTGACCCCGCAGACTGGCCTGGGACCCATACCCCGAGCAGCATGGATGCCCCCCGAAGGGAGATGGAGCTGCTGAGCAACAGCCTGGCTGCCTACGCGCATATCCGCGGTGAGGGCCGGTGGCGATAAGGGGGACCCACCGCCCCCCGCGCCTCCTTCGTTTCATTCCCTCTGCACCCCTCACCCGCACACCCCTCACCCGCACACCCCTCACCCGCACATCCTAGTGCCCCCTCACTGCCCGTTGCTGGTTCCCCACTCTCTCCATAGACCCTGGAGTCTCCAAAAAGTAAATTTCCAGGCTGTTTCATAACCTCTGCCCTCTGCCTCCTGCCCCCAGCGAACCCCGAGAGTTTCGGCCTCTACTTCGTGTTGGGCGTCTGCTTTGGGCTGCTGCTGACCCTGTGCCTCCTGGTCGTCAGCATCTCTTGCGCGCCCCGCCCTCGGCCCCGGGGCCCCGCTCCTTGCCGGGACCCCCGCAGCAGCACCCTGGAGCCCGAAGACGAGGACGACGAAGACACGATGACGCGGCTGGGTCCGGACGACACGCTGCCCGGTCCGGAGCTGTCCGCGGAGCCCGATGGGCCCCTCAGCGTCAATGTCTTCACGTCCGCAGAGGAGCTGGAGCGCGCGCAGCGGCTGGAGGAGCGCGAGCGGATCCTGCGCGAGATCTGGCGCACGGGGCAGCCGGACCTGCTGGGGCCTGGCGGCACAGGGACGCTGGGCCACATGCACTATTACTGATGCTCGGGCGGCGTGAGCTGCAGACAGCAGCCCAGAGCCGTCTCCGGACCTCCGCACTGCCTCTGCCTCCCACCCTCCTGGTGCTACCGGCATGGACCTCTACCTTCTGAGAGGCACCTTTCCCCATCCCTTGCGAAGGCCCTGGGGGTGGGGACGGGGTCTGCAAGGCCGTCGCCTCTAGGAACCGGTGAAGAGACCAATGAAAGCTACATTCTTAGTGACTCAGTCTCTCCCTCCTTACCTCCATCCCTTGGAGACCCTTGCAGGGGGTTGAGACCCTAACTCTGCTGCTTTACTAGGTTTAGGTTACATACACCCCTTGTGTTCCTGTAGACAGAAACGTACACCGGACTGGCGCACAGCAACTGCCAGGCATTCCCGACAAGTGCATTCCTTACCTCCCAAGTACCCAGACACGCTTCACCCTGTCCCCACTGTGCCCTTGGGTGCTTGCCTCATTGCAACTGCACATACAGCCCAGGTCCGGGGACTCTGACCTTCAGGTGCTATTAGCCCCAGTATAACCAAGTGTGCCGGGGGCCAGTGGTTCTGATGAGACCGAGAGCCCCTCTGGACGGAAGGCCACCTGGGAGGGGTCCAGGTGAGCAGAATGTGTGCTCAGCGTCCCTATCCCACACAGCTGGGTTCTGAGGTCCAGCCCAGGGTCGTTGTAGTCTCCTCCCCCACAGCTGGATTCCAGGATCTGGCTGCTGGCCTCGCCTGGTCTCCAGGGAGGGGCTGGCTTCTGAAGCAGACACCCTTCATCCCCAACCCCCACCATCAGTGGATAAAAATAGCCGCGCGCAGACCTTGGAAACAGTAATGGGAGCCACATGTTTGCCAGATGTGCCCGGGAGAGACCAGCAGGAATGCAGAGGCCCACGAGTGCTGGAGGCCGGGCCTCGCCCCAAACAGACCAGGCCAACTAGGCATGTCCACCTCAGTTTACTTTCTGCATTCGTTTCCCAAAGAGACGTGTAAGGACACGAGTGGCCTAAGCCAAGTGTCTCTCTAGGGCGAGCTGGCGATCACTGCATCTGCGTCTCCGCGTGCTTGAAGTTCTCCGTTGCGGACTTCTGCATCATCCGAGCCTAGTGGGGTGAGGGCTTCAGGGCCTGGGCCAGTCCCACCCCCGCCCCACCCACAGACTCACTACCCACCTCCAGCAAGCGGCGCTCCTCCCGCTCTCTCTTCAGCTCCTCCCAGACCTCAGCCATCTTCCTTCTGTGGACCAGGCCCAGGTGAGGGAGGCCTAGCCTTTCCCTTCCAGCCCGTCCCACCCCTATCCCTAGCCACTTACTCCAGCTGCAGCTCCAGATGCTCCAGGGAGCTCCTGAGAGCTGTCACCTCGTGAATTAGCGATGTCACATCCACTTTGTCATTTTTGTCTCCAGAGTTTTGCACAACCAGGGAATGGAAGGTGGAAGTCTTTGGGGAGTCTGGAGTCTGCTTGATAGTGTGTGGGGCTTGGGGATCAGGAGCTCCCTGCTCTTTTGGAGTAAGCTCCTCTGCAGGTGCCTCCTTCGGAAGGGATGCAGCCTCCTCCTGGGACCAGCTGGGCTGCAGGGGAGCCTGCTCTGGCAAGGAGACCTCTTCTTGGGACTGGGTCTCTAAGGCCATCACAGCCTGGATCCCCTGAAGGCATTCCTCAGGAGAGACACACTGGGATTGAGTGTACGTTCCCGGGGAGATCTCTTTGGGAAGCCGTCGCTCTGGGGTCATAAGCTTTTCTACCCTGGGGACCACATTTTGGCCAAGGGCTTCATCTTTAGGTGAACCTTCTAGAGCAGGGACCCAATTCATAGAAAAGACCCTCTCTGGAGTGGAATCCTTGTCCAGAATTGGGGTCTTCTCTGGGGTGGAGACTTGGTCAGGAGACAAGGGCTTCTCTGGGATGAAGGGCTTCTCCAAAATCAGGGTCTTCTCTGGATTGGGGGTCTTATTTGAAGATGGGGTCTTCTCTTTGATGGGGGTCTTGTCAAATGTTGGGGTTCTAGTCACACAAGGGGCCTTTGCCAAACTGGTATAATCTCCTCCCTGTGGTGATGGGGACACAGTCTCAGCAGATGCCTGGGTACCTGAAAGGGTCAAGTCTGGCCCCCCCTGCCTGGAATCCTTTGCCCTTGTACACCACACCTTTGGGGACCGGCCTCTGCCTAGTGCCACACTCACCCATGCCTCAGCCTCTCACCTGACTGGGTGCAGAGTGCTGGCGAGGAGCCTGGGTTTTGGATCGCTTTCTGCCAGGTTGCCTCCGACCTCCATTGAAGAGGCTGCCACTGGAGCCTATAAAGGCAGAACTGAGGGACCACCTCAACCCCCAACCTCTCCCCACCTCTATCCCTCAGCAAAGCCACCCTATCCCTGTCTCCCAGCCCTGCTCTCACCCACAGGAGGAAGAAAGCCCTTACCTGAATCCCGGGTAGGGCGCTTCTGACTGTCTCCATAGGGTGTCCTGGAACACATCCCCATTGCACCTCAGGGAGGTGAGCGGGGAGGGGCAATTCCTCTGCAGCCACCCCTCAAATGCCCCTTACTTGGCTTTGTTGGATCCACTGGGAGCTGTGACCAGCTTTTTGACAGTAGGAAGGGATATTCTGGCCATCAGTTTCTTTGATTCCTTAGGAACTGAGAACAGAGAGTAGGTAAGTGTGCACTTATCAGTCCACCTAACAGTCACTGGCACCATCTTGTGCTCTGGGCAGGGGGCTGTGGAAAGAAGAATCACCTCAGACCATGGAATGCTGACCACCTGGGCTTAGCAAATGATGGGAGCACTGCAGAGGGTCACATAGCAAATGGCTGTCAGGACGGACAGCAGGAGATGGCTCCATGGCCCACCTTATTTTTTCTTCAGCACTGGAGATTGAAGCTAAGGCTTTTCTTCTGAGCCACATCTATAGCTCTGTTTTATGAAGTGTTACTAAGTTGTCAAGCCAGGCTGAGCTTGAACCTTTGATCTTTCCTGCTTCAGCCTCCTATGCCGAGACCATAGGTGTGCACCACTCACTGTCTTTCATATCAACACTATCCACTCTCCTAAGACCTGTCCTTAGTGTCTATGGCTGCTTTCCTGTTCTGATCTCATCTCTTTTCTAAACCACAGCTACTTATTGCCTTCCAGTCTAAACTTAATTTTTTTATTTGTTTGTTTGTTTGTTTGTTTATTTATTTATTTATTTATTGTCTTTTTTGAGACAGGGTCTCACTGTGCAGTTCAGGCTGGCCTTGAGCTCACTTTTGTAGCCCAGGCTGGTCTCGAACTCACACTGATCCTCCTGCTTCAGCCTCCCAAGTGCTGGGATTACAGGCTTGTGCCACCACGCCTGGCTAAACTTAAATTTTGCCTTCTGTCTTTCAGCCCCTAGGAGACCACACCCAGGTTCATGGATTTAAATATCATCAATAAGCAATGAGCTCCAGGTTTCTGCTTCCAGCCTACTCCCCAACCCCCTCACTGGACTCCAGACTCACTCTGAGTGCTCAGTGCTCCCACTGAGACCCATTGGCCTCACACTCTAACACCCAAGCCTGAGCTCCTGCTTCTCATCACTGAATCTGTCCTTCCAGGTGTGCTTCTTCATATTCACTACTTGCCAAGACAAAAAAAAAAAAAAAATCATTCTTTTCTTTTTCTTGTTTCAGAACTTTTGTTTATTTATTTTTATGGCTGGCTCAGCCTGCCCTGAGGGCAGGGCTGGAGCAGCATGTGGTGCCAGAGATCCAACTGTGGTCCCTGAAGCCGCCTAAGCTTTCCTAAGCAGGCGCTTTAGACCACTGAGCCATCCTGCCAGGCCCCAAAAAAATCATTCTTAATTCTTTTTTGTTTTTTCTGGATTTAGGACAGGCTCTACAGCAGCCGTTCTCAACCTGTGGGTCGAGACCCCAGCAGGAGTCGAACAACCAAAAATACAGGGGTCACCTAAAGCCATGGGAAAACACATAATGCATATCAGGTATTTACATTCTGAATCATAACTGTAGCAAAATTATACTTTTGAAGTAGCCACCAAAAAATTTTTTTTTCTTTTTGAGACAGGGTCTCACTATGCAGCTCAGGTTGGCCTTGAGCTCACTTCTGTAGCCCAGGCTGGCCTCAAATTCACACTGATCCTCCTGCCTCAGCCTTCCAAGGGCTGGGATTACAGGCATGTGCCACCATGCCCGGCTTCCATCAAAATTATTTTTTGGTTTGGTGTTACCGCAACATGAAGAACTGTATTGTGGGGTCACGACATTAGAAAGGTTGAGAACCACTGCTCTACAGGGTCACACTGACTCATGGTGATCCTCCTGCTTTCAGCCTCCTAAGCGCTGGCATGCACCACCACACCCAGTCTCCGTCACCATCTCAGAGCGCCTTGGGGGCAGGGCCAACACAGCACATCAGGGATTGAACCCCAGCCCTGGGCCCTGCCTAAAGCAGGTGCTTTAGTCCACTGAGCTATCATAGGCCTGCCCTCATCCTTAAATTTATTTTGTCTTTTTGAGACAGGATCTCACTATGCAGTTCAAGCTGGCCTTGAACTCACTTTTGTTGCCCAGGCTGGTCTCGAACTCACACCGATCCTCCTGCCTCAGCCTCCCAAGTGCTGGGATTACAGGCGTGCGCCACCATGCCTGGCTAGTAAACATTTATTAATAAAAATAAATAAATAAACTTACACACTCCAGGTCTAACAGAAACAAGGTGAGCTACCAAGAGTCATGACAGCCAATGATGGATGCATATATTGTTTGGCAAACATACTAATAAAGCCAGGCATGGTAGCCCACACCTGTGATCCCAGCTCAGGAGGGCAAGATTACTGTAAGTCCAAGAAAGCCTGGACTACAAAATGAGTTCAGAGAGAGCAGGACATCAGGTTTTTCTGATCGGGAGCTTTCTTTTTGGTAGCGAGGGAGGAGCGGTGACCACCCGGCGCAGAAACCGCATCAGGTTTAAAAATGGGTGATGTTGAGAAAGGCAAGAAAATTTTTGTACAGAAATGTGCACAGTGCCACACTGTTGAGAAGGGAGGCAAGCACAAGACCGGGCCAAATCTCCATGGACTCTTTGGACGGAAGACAGGTCAGGCTGCTGGATTCTCTTACACAGATGCCAACAAGAACAAAGGTATCACCTGGGGAGAGGATACATTGATGGAGTATTTGGAGAATCCCAAAAAGTACATCCCTGGAACAAAAATGATCTTCGCTGGCATCAAGAAGAAGGGAGAAAGGGCAGATTTAATAGCTTACCTCAAAAAGGCTACTAATGAGTAATAGTCACTGCCTTATTTATTACAAAACAGAAATGTCTCATGGCTTTTGTATGTGTACCATAATTTAATAGATCTCATACACCAGAATTCAGATCATGAGTGGCTGACAGAATATTTTTGTTGGACAGTCCTGATTTAAATAAAATTGGCTCGTAGTTAAAAAT
>PVJA010051348.1:0-12845 GCA_004027025.1 Myocastor coypus | reverse complement strand
CAAAAAAAAAAAAAAAAAAAAAAAAAAAAAAGAATGCTATTCTCTGCTAGGAAATCTCAGACCTCTACAACTATTTGGATATGAAGCATCATTATTAATTTTAGCAACAAAATGAAACAAATTAGTTTAAATGTAACATTAAAATGGTATTACATTTCCTATAACCTGATTAAATATATCTGTAACTGTAACTTATGTTTCTGAGAGCTTTCACTACTTCCCTGATTTTATTCAATCATTTTAAGGATTATAGCTATATCTAGTTTAGGTTTGCTGGAGATTGGATTGAAATTCAAGACAGCAGCATTAATTCCAAAGGAGAATTTTGTATATTTAGAGGTGGACGTATAAAGGTATTACAGTATGTCAACCCTGTCATCAAAAAGGCTTTGCTGGTTTGTATCCTATGTCAAATAGCATCTCTCAAAGGTCAACTGGAAAAAAGTGTTTAAACCTATCTTCAGAAATTTGGTGATGTCACCAGCAATATATGATTCATAAAAAGTCTTATTTGTTTAGGATTTGATCTCTCTTTAAGAGTTCATTTTACTTTAAAGGGACATATACTTTAACAATTCTCTGGGCATGTTTAACCCACGTAAGAAACCATGGTGCTGTTTAACTATCAATAGACTGATAGAAGATTGGACCAATACTTGATTGTATTTCAGTATGTAGGTTTTTTGTGTTTTTTTAAAAAAAATGTTCAATTTTTCTCTTTGTCTTTGCCTTTATTCTTAATTTTTAACTTGCTCTCTCTGAAAGGGTAATTACCCTTATTCTAATGAGATGTATGAAGGTTTTCATCCTTTCTAAAACCTTAGCTAAATAAATAACAAGATTCTTCCATTCATAGGGGGCCTACAGACTGGCACACTTGTTTAAGCATCTGCTCAGGCAAATGCAGTCAGCCACAGGGTATCTGGGTTTGATCCCCAGCTCTACAACTGAAACCTGACATGCCCTGAAGGTATCTGCAGACAGACCAAAAAGAAACAGCCTTCAGCCAGGTGTGGTAGCACATACCTGTAATCCCTGCACTTCAGAGGCTGAGGCAGGAGGATCAGTGTGAGTTCAAGACTAGCCCGGGCTACAAAAGTGAGTTCATGGCCATCCTGAACTGCATAGCAAGATCCTGTCTCAAAAAAAAAAAAGAAAAAGAAAAAAAAAAAAAAAATACATAGATAGATAGATAGATAGATAGATCTTTATTGCCAAAACATAGGTTTTGCGATACCAAATCACTCATAGTCATTTGTAGTTATGCTTCATGTTCTGTATTTGAAAAGTTAATTTAAGATAAGATTATTTATTTTCTCTTTTAAGAGTCATGCTGCAAGGGGCTGAAGAGATAGCTCCATGGCACAAATGACTGCCTGGCAAGTGCAAGGTCGTGAGTTTGAACCCTGGTCCCGCACAAAAAAAAAAAAAAGAGCCATGCTGCAGGGCTGGGGATATAGCTCAGTGGTATAGTGCTGGCCTGTCAAGCATAAGGTCTTGCATTTGATTCCCAGTACAAAAAAAAAAAAAAAAAAAAGAATCATGCTACTGACCAAAAAAAAAATCACAATTCAGTTTTTCTCAAGTGCTGAGCTTATTATCCATTTTTAGATCAAATGGCCGGTTGACATGGGGACTGTTGTTGGTTTGGGGTAGTAGAGATATGGGGCTTGCCTGTGCTAGGTAAATGCCTTACCACTGAGCTTCTTCCCTGACCTTTTTGTTTTATATTGACACAGTCTTGCTGGGGTACCCAGGCTGGTCTTAAACTTATAATTCTCTCCTGCTTTAGTCTCCTTAGTAGCTGGAATTACAGGTGGGTACCCTGCCAGTTTTGTTCTGTTAAATTTTATTTAAATTAGGTGATATATACCCATGAGAAAAAATTCGAGCATACCAAGTGGAAAGTCTCCCATCCATTCCTGTTCTTCATCTCCTATTTCTTCTGCTAAGAGGGAACAAGTGTTATTCCTTTGCGAGGTAACTTTATATTTTATATTATTTTATGCTATTTTATTTGTTTTTGGTACTGGAAAATTGAACTTGGGACTGTGTGCTTGCTAAGCAGGTGCTGAGCTAGATTCCCAGCTCTATTTTATTTTACTTTATTTTATATTTTACTGTTCAGTGTTAGGGCTTGAATTCAGAGCCTCAGGCATCCTGGGTAAGTACTTTGCCACTGAGCTACATCCCAGCCATGTAGTTAGCTTTTAGATACATTAGGCCAGACACAATAATACAGGCTTTAATCCTAGCTACTTAGGAGGCTGAGGCAGAGAGATCAAACTTTGTGGCCAACCTGGGCAACTTATATCAACAACCTTGTCTCAGAAAAACAGCTAGCACTACATGCAGCTCAGCCATCGATCATTTGTCTACCCTGTGTGAGGCCCTACCAAAGTGGGTCTCAAAACTTGCACATGTCAGCCTCCCAACTTGACTAGGATTCTAAGTGTGTGCTACCAGCGGAACCTGACCCAGTTTTTGATCTGTGGCAATCAGGTAAGTGAGAAACTTTGTCCTGTGGTTTAACTTTGTGTTTTGCTTACAAATGAAGTTTTGACATTTTATTGTGTGTTTTAAAACTATTTGTGTTTTCTTCTTTCTGTGAATCATCTGTTTGCCCTTATTCCTAATGGAATTTGTTTTGTTTTGTTTTTTATTATTATGGCTGACTCAGCCTGCCCTGGGGGAAGGGCTGGCGAAGCATGTGGTGCCAGGGATTGAACCGAGGTCCCTGTTTGCTGCCTCAACATTCCTAAGCAGGCGCTTTAGATTACTAAGCCATCCTGCCAGACCCTCCTAATGCAATTTGGTCTTTTATTATCTTCCCACAGTAAAGAAATTAGTCCTTTTTTGTCATGTGTTGTCATTAGTCTCTGTGTGTGTGTGTGTGTGTGTGTGTGTGTGTGTGTGTGTGTGTGTGTGTGTAATTTGTCTTGCACAAGTTTGTTTTTCTTGGTCAGAACCATTAGTTTATGGCTTATAGGTATTTTTCCAAAGATTATGCCCATTCTGAGAGTATAGAAAACTTCCATATTTTCAGTATTTCATTTGTGGTTTCATTGTTTCATGGAGTTTATTTCTGTGAAAAGAATAAAATAGCAGTCCAGATTTGGTTTTTACACTTTTTCTGATGCTTCCCCTGACACACCTTTTTTTCTTTTTTCTTTTTTATGAGACAAGGCCTCACTATATATAGTCCAGGATGGCCTTGAACTCACTATGTAGCCCAGACTGGCCTCAAACTCTTGGGTACTAGGATTATAAGTGAAATCATTTTCACCCATCTTTTTTCCATTCATATGAGGCAGGAGATAGTCATTTTTATCAGTTTTTAAAATACACTTTTTAAAAAAATTTTAAGTTGTAGCTGGGCGTGGTGGCTCACGCCTGTAATCCCAGCACTTGGGAGGCTGAGGCAGGAGGATTTGTGCGAGTTCGAGACCAGCCTGGGCTACAAAAGTGAGCTCAAGGCCAGCCTGAACTGCATAGCGAGACCCTGTTTCAAAAAGACAAAAAAGCCGGGGCGTGGTGGCTCACGCCTGTAATCCCAGCACTCAGGAGGCTGAGGCAGGAGGATTGTTGCGAGTTCGAGACCAGACTGGGCTACAAAAGTGAGCTCAAGGCCAGCCTCAACTGCACAGCGAGACCCTATCTCAAAAAGACAAAAAAAAAAAAAAAATTTAAGTTGTTTTATTTATTTATTTTTAAGAATTTTTAAATTTTTTTCCTTGTTTCAGAACTGTTTGTTTGTTTATTTTTAGGACTGGCTCAGCCTGCCCTGAGGGCAGGGCTGGCGCAGCATGTGGTGCTGGGGGTTGAACTGCGGTCCGTGCAGCCACCCAAGCTTTCCTAAGCAGGTGCTTTAGACCATTGAACCATCCTGCTGGGCCTAAAATACACTTTTAAAAAAAGAAAAGTTTTTGTTTTTCAAACAATTTTTTAAAAATCTTTATTTATTTGGTATAAGGTCTCACTACACAACTCCTACTCAGTGATCCTGCTGTCTCAGCCTCCCCACTGCTGAGATTATAGGTGTGCATCCCTGTGCCCTGTTTCAGTGGCCAGCATGGCACAACTGGGGTTCCAGCACTGGTATGGCATGCAATACCACAGATTGAACTGGGTTCTTTTGCTGCCCAGCAGGCACTTAGACCACTGAGTTATCTCCCCAGCTCTAAAATATACTTTCAAATTTTTTTTTATTTTTATGTATTTGGTACAGGGTCTCATTACACAGCTTGGACTTGCACTGAACCTCCTGTTTTAGCATCAGCACTGGGATTACAGGCATGTGCCACTGCACCTGGTCTTAGAGGTCTCTGAGTGCCTAGGGTAGGGCCAGTATGGTGTGTGGTACCAGGAGTGAATCTGGGTCCTTGTACTTGCCTAGGCAGGCACTTAGATCACTATCTCTGCAACCCCTAAAATATGCTTTTTAAATAGTCTTGTTAATTGGACCAGTTAGCAGATATGCCCTCTGTCTACTTCCCACTGCCTAATGCTGTGATATAATATTTTTACTGAGAAGAAGCACACAAGTGACAGCTGCTCTTGCTACAACCAGTCTCCTGTGATTTCAGTGTGAATCTCTGTGATGTGGGCTCTTCAACCTGTCATTCCTCCTGTTCTGTAAATGCCTCTCAGGTGGGTGAGTGTTTAGCTCTGAAGAAGTCAGCAAGGTTGTTTTGGCCTTTTCTAGCCTTCATCATCAAAGCTTTAGGATAGGAAATATGAGCATTAAACAGTGGTAGACAAATTCATTTTACTTAGCTCCCTCCAGAGTCCCTTCCTCAGAGAGGTCTGCTATTTCCATCTGCAAAAACTATAGCCGAGTGAACACCTGTCCCATCAGGCTGCCCTTAACGTTCTCCAGCAGTGCTACCTCTCGCTGTGCCTAGGTCCCAGAACACTGGTAACCAAGGAAGTGCAGCACAGGGCTGGGGAGATGGCTCTGCAGTCTAAGGGCCTGCCTGGTAAGTGCAAGGACTGGAGTTTGATCCCCGGTACTGAATGCTATGCTGGCCCCTAAACTGGGCATGGTGGCACATGCCTGTAACTCTAGCCCTGGGGAGGCTGAGACAGGAATATCAGTATGAGTCTGAACTACAGAGTGATACCCTGTATCAAAATAAGGCTGGCCAGCAGCACAACAATGGAAAGTTGATGAAGTAGCTCAGACACAAAGCATCGAGACACATTCTGGGTTTGTGTGCTTGTGCACAGTGAGGAAGGAACCCAAGGCCTCCACATGCCGAGCACACTGTTGCTGAGCACCATCTCCAGCCCTTTACTTCCATGTAAACATTTTTAAAGTCATATAATATGTGAATGATGGATAAAACCCTGAAGTGGACATTGACATTGATAGGTTGCCTTCTTTGTAGTCCCAGTCCAAAGAAGTGTCATTTCACAAGTGCATTTGAATTTTAGTTGTCACATTAGTTTGGGCCCACTAGGGTGGCCTCAGACTCCTGGGGGCTAGGATTGTAGATAGGCATGTGCTGCCACATTTGGCTGATTTTTTTTTTTTTTTTTTTTTTTGGTCTTTTGAGACAGGGTCTGCCTGTGCAGTTCAGCCTAGCCTTCAGCATACTTTGTAGCCCAGGCTGTTCTGAAACTCAACCATCCTCCTGCCTTAGCCTCCCAAGGCTGTTATTTTATACTGGAATCATTTTCACACTATTTTAGAAAAACACCCATTTTATGAGATTTTGCTGGGAGTTTTATAGGAAGGGGCTTTGTTCTTTTGGGAGACAGGGACTTACTATGTAGTCCAGGAAACCCAGATTATTCTTGAATTTGTAGTCTTCCTACCTCAGTCTGCTCCTCAGTGCTATGAAGGTGCTTCTTTTTTTTTTTTCTTTTTTTTCTTTCCCCTTGTGGTACTAGGGATTGAACTTGGGACCTTTTACTTGCCAGGAAGGTGCTTATGCCCCGAGCTACATCCCCAGCCAGAAGTTGCTTTTAAAAAGGATTTAAAAAAGCAAAACAAACAAACAAAAAAAAAAAACCCAGATAGTTGGTTCACGATATTATAGTCACCCTGATTTCCAAAGATGAGAGGAAAATTTATAATATCTACTGTACTTACCATCTTTCACAGTCCCTCCCTCCCTGCTGTCATTATGAAACAGTAAAGAGTACAGCATTTCTGTGCTTTAGTGTCCATGCCTGAAAGGGATGTGCTATTGCTACCATTTATGTATCTCAGGACCCTCCCTGAAAGATGGAAGAAAGCTTTCTCTTTACACTGTCTCCAACACCACGCTTAGGTCATAAGGATGTCTAGTGACAGAAACCACTTAGGCCAATACAGAATGCAGCAGAAACCTATAGAAAGATAAGTTCAGTGGTGAGACACTTTAGACCTAGAGCTATCTAACTGTTTTCTGGCCAGATAGTGCTAGTCCCAGTACTCTGTAGGTACAGTGGTATCAAGTACAACTCATCTCGAAGACAACTGCAAACTGTTCAAGCCAGACAAAGGGAAAATGCTATTGTGAGATTTATTGAAACTTTCAGGTCTTCATGAGAATTCCATTAGAGAAATAACCATTACTGTGTGGAAAACAAATCCAAGGTCAAGCGACTCAGGTGGGTGGGGTTTTTGCTAGTTTAACTCAGTTTTTGTGGTACCACTAAGGGAATAAAAGTTTGGGTGCCAATCACATTAGTCATGCTTATAAGCATGTTAACAAAATCCCTTTTCCACTAGAGTAAATGTGGAGTGGTTTGCATATTACTGTAAATTTAGCTTATGAATGACAATCTTACATAAGCAGTTTTATTTATTTACTTTTATAGTCCTGGGTACTGAGTCCAAGGCTGGGCAAAGTACCCCACCACTGACCTTCAGCCTGGCCTTGTTTATTTTTTGCTTTGAGACAAGGTCTTGCTAAGTTTAGAAGGATCACCTCCAACTTGCAGTCCTGCATTAGCCTCCCAAGTGGCTGAGGCTACAGATGTATGTCACCACTCCAAGTGACAAACAACATTCTTATCTTGCATATAGACAGTGCTCTGGAACTCACTGAATATTTCAAAGTCAGTTTCATACTTTACCCAGAAATAAGCCATTGATCTATAACAACCTATATTTCTTTAATTCCTAAATTTGTTCCTTAGATATTTATGAGATGTGACAATTAATATAAAGTGAAATGAATTTCTGAGTGAATCAGCTGTGAGCTTAAAATTTGAACAGAATCTGCTAAAACTCAAGTAAGTTAGATGCCTGGATGGAATTATAAGCAATGACCTTGACCTTGAGACCTGGCTCTATCCTTGTAAGCAATATGTTTAGGATAAGATTCTTAATCTAAGCTGGGCGTGGTGGCTCATGCCTGTAATCCCAGCACTCGGGAGGCTGAGGCAGGAGGATTGATGCGAGTTCGAGACCAGCCTGGGCTACAAAAGTGAGCTCAGGACCAGCCTCTACTGCATAGCAAGACCCTGTCTCAAAAAGACAAAAAAAAAAAAAAAAAAAGAAAAAAAAAGATTCTTAATCTATAGGCCTAAACCTCCTCATCTGTAAATTGAGGATAATACCTATTTGACGGGCTTGAGAATAAATTATGCATCTAAATCATTGCCTAGCATATAACAAACACATGTGTGTAGTTGTCATTATTACATCACAATACAATCAGGATTCACAAATCTTTTGCCAAAAAAAAATTATTTAAAGTATTCAAAGCATTGGGGCCCGGCAGGATGGCTCAGTGGTCTAAAGCGCCTGCTTAGGAAAGCTTGGGTGGCTGCAGGACAGCGGTTCGATCCCCGGCACCACATGCTGGGCCAGCCAGCCCTGCCCTCAGGGCAGGCTGAGCCGGCCATAAAAATAAACAAAAGTTCTAAAACAAGAAAAAAATAATAAAAAATTCTTTAAAGTAAATAAAGTATTCAAGGCATTAATTATATGAGAATTAAAATTATGCAAGGGCATGCAGTAATTATCTTACCATAGTAGGTCTGGTTCAATTGCTTAAGTACCTAACTCATTAGAGAGTAATTCAGGTTCTAAGACAGCAATTCTCAACCTGTGGGTCGCGATCCTGGTGAGGGCCGAACGACCAAAACACAGGGGCTGCCTAAAGCCATTCCAAATCATAACTGTAGCAAAATTACAGTTTTGAAGTAGCCACCAAAATTATTTTTTGGTTTGGGGTCACCGCAACATAAGGAACTGTATTGGGGGGGTCATGGCATTAGAAAGATTGAGAACCACTGTTCTTTTTTTTTTTTTTTGTGGGACCAGGGTTCGAACTCACGACCTTGCACTTGCCCAGCAGGCACTTGTGCCTCGGAGCTATCTCCCCAGCCCCAAGAACCACTGTTCTAAGAAAAGCATTGCCTTAGCTAAGTATGTGGTATACTCCTGTGGTCCTAGTTACTTGGGAAGCTAAAGCATAAGGATCCTGAGCCCACAAGTTTAAAACCAGCCTGGGCAATTTGTGAGACCGCACCTCAGAAGAATAAGAAAATAGTATATATCTAAAACTTGAGGGGCTGGGGAGATAGCTCCGTGGCACAAGTGCCTGCCTGGCAAGTGCAAGGTCGTGAGTTTGAACCTCAGTCCCACCAAAAAATAAATAAATAAATAAATAAATAAATAAATAAATAAATAAATAAATAAAACTTGACTTCCCTCATGGTTGCAGGCATGTCAGTATTGTCAGTGTGAAGTCTGGTATTTTAAGTAATCTTATAGTGCCTAATGGGCACTATAAGGATTCTGAGTGTCAGATCACTAGAGACAAATTCACCTGCCTGGCACCAGTGAGTGTCAGCAGTTTTGAGGATGCACCAGCACCCAGTGAGCAACGCTGATCTGAAAAGCAGCAGCAGGATTGAATCCCATGGACAAAATAAAAGCGTTCCTTGAGCTGAGGGCAGAGCTCAGCCAGTGAGCCCTTGCCTAGCAAGCCTGAGAACTTTGGTTTCATTCTCCACCTGATGAAAGAAAGGAGTTACCTGGCACTGATGTGACTTCTCTGTGGTTAAGAGTAAATACCTGTTCACAACAGAGAGCTTATTTGGACCCTTTGAATAAAAAATTTGATGTCAAGATACCCACATTTTGGATGTTAACTTTATTTTTGAACACATGAACAGTTTTAATTATGGTTTTTATAAAGAGGTCTTTTCAAAAATCTTCTGCTCACAGAAACTTGATACATTATTTTCTTGATCTGAGATTTAAATTTGCTCTTTTCCTGTTTCTCTCTCTCCATTCTCTGCTTTTCCTTGAATTTGTCATTGGCAAAGATGGTATATATCTTAAATTCCTTGTAATTAAGACGCTTTTGTTGGGGAGGAAGAAAAGAAAAGTTAGTTTAGGAAAGCTTTGATACATCACTATGGATGGAAATTATTTAGCCCTTAGAAACAAGGTCAAATATCTTCCTCGGATGACCCAGTATTCTCCACCTTGGCTGCACTTTGCTTTGAGACAAGGTCTTGCTAAGTTTAGAAAGATCACCTCCAACTGACAGTCCTGCATCAGCCTCCCAAGTGGCTGAGGCTACAGATGTGTGTCACCACTCCAGGTGACAAAAAACATTCTTGTCTTGCATATAGACAGTGCTCTGGAACTCATTGGCTGTACCTCTCTACACAGGTGGACTCCATCATCTTCACCTTAGCATCTCTTAGGAGTTCGCTCACATGGTCCTGACATGGGGTTACTTTCTTTCTACTTACTCAAATCTCTAACCTTTCCCTTAACCCCAATTACTGCCATGTCATTATATTTCTTTAAACGTCTAAAGGTCAAGGCCCACATTACGTGATAGTCTTTTCCTATGTCTCCCAATTTTCTCTGACCCTAACTCCACACAGATTCTCTACCCTCCTCCTTAGCCATCTTTACCATGGTTGATAGGATATTATATGTGCTGCTGAAGTGAGCACAGGAAATAAAATACTGTCTTCTGCTTTTATTAAGAGGTTGCCATGCTATACTTGGGATCTGTACTTACGCGGTCTTCTGTGGAGCCAAAGTCATAGAAGAACTCTTTGAGATGCTCTTTTTTAATATTAAAGAGAAATTTATACATGTGGAAGTTGGTTTTACCAATTCTCTGCTCTCCATTTATATCAAGCAGTCTGAAAACATGACGAGGATGGCAATACATAAATTGTTCTTCCAAGTGATTCTGTTTGAAAAAAAAAAATATGTGAGACAGGGAATAGCATTGGTATTGCTTTTTTTTTTTATATATAATAATTTTTATTTTATTTATTTATTTCTTGTTTCCGAACCTTTGTTTGTTTATTCACTCATTTTTATGGCCGGCTCAGCCTGCCCCGATGGCAGGGCTGGCGCAGCATGTGGCGCCGGGGATCGAACCGCGGTCCTTGAAGCCACCCAAGCTTTCCCAAGCAGGCGCTTTAGACCACTGAGCCATCCCGCCAGGCCCCTGGTATTGCTTTCTAAACTTGTTATTTCCAGGCTTGTATGGTCACCAGATCATTCCCAATTTCTTAGAGAGCTAAAGTCACAGCTCAGGGATGAAAGGATTCAGTCATCAATGGGTGGAAGCCTGCTTGAGCATCTGCATTTAAAGGGAACCTAGGCCCCCTGGAGTAATAAGTAAGATCTAGGAAGAGCTCTTGTGTCCATAGTGCATTTCCTTACATCCACAAGGTCTTGTAAAAGTTTGTGGCAAAACTATACCCATTCAAGGTCATTTCCTCAAAAAATAGAAACCTAAATATACACCAAGCTATGTGCAGCAAGGAGGAACCCACCAAGGAGGCATTTCCCCTCTTCATTATTCATCTGCTTCAGAAGATCTCTGAGCAACAAGACCACCAAGGAATTGAGGCCCTGGAAATGATGTGATTTTTTTTTTTTTTTTTTTTTTTTTTTTTTTTTTTTTTTTTTTTTTTTTTGTCTTTTTGAGACAGGGTCCCAAGTACTGGGATTACAGGCATGCACCACCACACCTGGCAGTTTTGGCTTTTTTTTTAATGTATCAGTTAGTTAGGTTCCGTAAGAAATTTGTGAGGATAAATTCCACTTATCAGAGCAAAAACATATCATAGGTAACCCCAGACTGCGGAACAGCTCTGATTTTTGCTAAAATCTGTGAGTCCACTGCTTTCTGATCCACTCTGCGCTGCTCTGAAATCTAGTATCTCTCTTGGTGTTGAAGATCTTGCCCTGCTGGTATCTGAGTTTTTGCAGCTTTTTCTTGAAGCAAGCATCAGTGAAGTGTTTGGGGATTTTCACTTCACCAATATCAATTTTTGTAGAGGTGACAATGACAAATTTCTGGTATGCTCTTCATGGAGGAACATGATTAAGGCCAAGGTCCATTTACAAGTAGCAAGCCACTGGCCAACTGCTTCAGGAAGACCACTCTTGTCTCTGTGACACCTGGTGAGGATGATCAAGATGGTACAGGGAGTGATGCTAGCTCAAAGTTTCCTTGCATGCTGACTGAAGGGTTTCTTGCTGTGTCTCAAGAGTTTTCAGGGCACATCATCAGTAGGGTAGTATCTAGGCATTTTTTGACGCTTAACCACCTGGGTACCTCCGTTCTTGTCCCCACTGACTGGCTTTGTAATTATAGCAAGAACTTTCTCCTTTTTCTTTTCAACCTCTGATTTAGCAGCTGTGTGCTTTCTCTTCTAAAAAGCTTTCAGGGATACATAGCAGATCGGGAGTATCTACCAATCCCTCTAACCAGGACAGGATTTTGGCTGCAGTGGGGCTGCCCTTTCTTGGACTTTTTTCCCTTTATCTTACCCTTTTTACCAGTGCCACAGTCAGAAGCCTTGTTGGCGTTGAGTTTCTTCTCTTCGGTGTCTAGATTCTCAGGTTTTTTGCCTGCCTTTTTGCAACATGGGAAAGAGCAATTACATGATTCTTTGCAAGCCACCAGACAACATGTGAGAAGGGTAAGCCAGGAAGTGTTGCAGCCAGGCAGGTCTGATTTTTACAAGGCGAATAACATGGAAAGGATGTAAACAGGTAAGGGCCACAGTAAGGAGACAGGGTAAATGTTGAACTTTCCCAGCAGAATGCAAAATTAATCATTTTCCCATATTTCCCTTCTTGTGTAGTGAAAGGAAAAATTTTGATTCCTACTCAAGTGCTGGCCCTCACATGATGGCAGCAGCAGCCACATCCTGCCTCCTGTGCCCCAGATCCTAACTTTGGACTTGCCTGGTGTGACAGCAGTATGCAAACCAACAAGTAGAACTCCTCGAAACCAATTTCACCCACAGCATTGCAGTCCAGCATGTCAAACACCATCCTGATCTGTCTGGACTTCAAGTTAGTCACGTAACGGAGGAAGTGATAAAACAGCACATCTGTGAAGGAGTAGGTCAGGAGTTAGATTATTCAGAAACAGTTCAAAATGGTGAACAACTGGACACTGCACAAACAGTAACACTGCTGGAATCTTGTTGACTTGGGACAATAATGCTGTTTGTTTCTGGCCTCCCCACTGAACCTTCCACAGCTCCTGATGATACTTACTGCTTTTCCTTAAGCTGTGTGGAAAAGCACTGACCCCAGAGCTGTGCAGAGTGAGACAGTGGTGAGGATATGGTGTCTGACCCTAGCTACTTGCCTCAAGGAGCAGGCAGACATGAGAACTAGGGCTGCTTCTGTGTAGGATGAGGGGTCTAACATCCCTGGAGCCCTAGGACACTTCCTTGGAAATGCTAACATCCTATCAGGGTATTTCCTTTGAGATAATTCAAAACATGGGGAACTTAATCATCTTTCCTCTTCTATAACAGGGAGATAGCCCCATGGCACAAGTGCCTGCCTGGCAAGTGCAAGGTCATGAGTTCGAACACTGATCCTGCAAAAAAAAAAA
>PVJA010051347.1:0-12875 GCA_004027025.1 Myocastor coypus | reverse complement strand
AAAAGAAAAAAAAAAGTAATGTGGATTTAGAAAGGTTAATGTTTAGTTGTTTGATCAATCTTATATACCTATATGTATTAATCTAAACAGATCCAATGATGAAAATATGTAATATAAACATTGTTAAATTTAAACAATAAAAGAATTGAAAAAAACAGAAAAATAAAGAAAGACATAAATGCATGAAAGCAGAAATGAAAAAGGTGCAATTAAAAGACATGCTTTTAAAATTCCGATGACTACTGGAAACACTTTGATACACTATACCTATTAAAATGGAAAAATTTCAGAGGAAATAGAAAAAATCAAAGATACATAATAACTACAAAAACTCAATGAGCCAGGTGTGGTGGCTCACTCCTGTAATCCCAGCACTTGAGAGGCTGAGGCAGGAGGATCGGTGAGAGTTCGAGACCAGCCTGGGCTACAAAAGTGAGCTCAAGGCCAGCCTCAACTGCATAGAGAAACCCTGTCTCAAAAAGACCAAAAAGTAAAAGAAAAAAAAAAAAAAAAGAAAAGAAAAAAAAAATCAATGAAAAAAATGTAAACTCCTGCGTAAGCTAATATCAGTAAGTGAAACTGTAGAACTAAATAAAGGAAATACCAAGTAAGGAAAGCTCAGTTACTCATAAATCAATTGCTGAGTTATGAAAGAACTTTAGAGAAGATCTAATGCCAGTAATTCTCAAACTCTTTAACAAATCCAAAGGGAAGCAACACTACTGAAGTCAGTCTTGGAAGCAACTATTATCTTGATTTAAAAAAACCAGATGGGAACCCAACCAAAAGAAAATGACAGGTAAACCTCTACATTTGAAAGATATGTAAAAATCAATAAGATACTGGCACACAGAATCAAGAAAAATCATCAAAACTATATGCCATGGCCAACTATAATTCATTTCATGGGTCATACATCATGTTGACCTAACATAAACCTTATTTTATTTATTTATTTTTATTTTTTGGCTGGACCAGCATGCGAATTCATGACCCTGCACTATCCAGGCATGCACTTGTACCACAGAGCTATCTCCCTGGCCCCAACATAAGCAAAATTAATTTGTGTATTACACCACAAAAGTAGAAGCAAGTAACAACATCACATGGTCATTACAAGAGATAGAGAAAGCACTCGACAGAATGCAAAATTAATTAGTTATAAAAACACTGAAGAAAATAAGAATAGAAGCATTTATTTCTACGTGATAAAAGTCATCTATGAGAAAACAAATAGCCAATATCATACTAAATTCAGAAAAGCTAAAATTTTCCCTCTAAAATCAGGAACAAGGCGAGAATGTTTTCTTATTTGTTTGTTTGTGTGTTTTTGTACTTTAGGGAAGCATCTACAGAGTGCTCAGAGTCTCACTTCTAGATTCTGCCTGGTTATAGTTTCCAAAATGCTGTGATTACAGCCGTGTGCGACCACAGCTGGTCTCAATTGTCTCAGCGCTGGTCTCACTGGGGCCAACACAGCAGGCCAAGAAATTGAATCCCTGGCCCCTGTGCCTGTTTTCAGGTGCTTTAATCTGCTGAAGTATTTGGCCAACAACAAGAATGTCTGTTATCATCATTTTGTTTAATATATTTAGCAAAATATTAGCTAGAGAAGTAAGATAAGTAAAAGAAAATAAGTGGAGAGGGAATGTATATGGATAGGAAAGAAAATAAATTATTATATGTTGATAGCATGGTCCTTCCTATACATAGAAGTCCTCAAGAATTTCACAAAAATGCTCTTGTATCTAGCATTCAAATTCAGCAGTACAGCATAATACGAAGTTGAAATCCAAAATCAGTAATGTTCTTGTACATAAATAACAAATTAAGGAAATGACAACTTTCACAGTAGCACTAATAAAAATGAAATACTTAGGAATTAACAACTAAGTGAATAATCTGCACAATGTAAAGGAAAGTACTATGTAAAAGAAGAATGAAGAAACAAAGAAAGATAGCCTCTGTCTGTGGATAAGTAGAATCAATATAGTCAAAATGCATATACTTCCACAACAATTACATAGATTTTAAACCATCCTAAGCAAAATATCAGTAACACTCCTTACAAAACTGGAAGGGCCTGCAAGATGGCTCTGTGAACTAAGGCCTGCTTAGATATATGCACAAGGGCCAAGTTTCAAGCCAGGGCACCACATGCCATGCTGGTCCTGCACCTGAGTAAGCTCAACCAGCTACAGAATGATGGCCTAAGCCTGTAATCTCAATGCTGGGGAGGCTTAAAAGTGGAGGCTCACTATAACTGCAAGCTGTGTAGTGAGACCCCATACCAAACACAAAAGAAGGAGAAAAAAAAACTTGGAAAAATGTCTTCAAAGTTATATGAGGCTAGAAAAGACGTAAAGAAAAAGAAAATTCTAGACAAAGAGAGTAAGACAGATTGCAACGTAATCTCAGATTTCAAATTATGCTAGCTATACTGACAAAAGTAGCGTGGTATTGAGAAAAAAAAAGGAAAACAAGTCAAACCTCATGGATCAATGCCTTGAGCAGAATATATAGAAAAAGTCCAAGTACATTCAGCAAAAACATTTTTGAAAAAGGGAAAAAAATGTTTCACTTCAGTAAAGACAGTTCATTCGAAAAATGTTGCTGGAAAAATTGGATACCAATATATCCAATTTTTGGATATATTGGATATCAATATAAAATCATATTTCTCACAATTCACTAAGCTAAAATCAAAATGACTGAAAGATCTGAATTTTAGAATAGAAACACCTCATCTTCTGCAAGATAAATTATGTAAAACATTTTGGGACTTGGGTGTAGACAAAAACTTTCTCAACAAAATCCCACTTGCATAAGATATGACATAAAAAGTGAACAAATATAATTATTTCAAATTGAAAAGCTTATGTACATCAAAGGAAATCATCAACAGATTGAAATGACATTCTACATAATAGGAAAAAAATAACAGATACTCAGAAAAAGGACTACTATTTAGAACATATAAAGAATGTTGAAAAAATAAAAAGAAAGAAACCACAGAAATCTGAAACTACAATTTAAAAAAAAGAATCTAAAACGAATAAAAACTTCTCAAATGAAGAAGTTCAAATGACATAAATCCATGAAGAAATTATCAACATCACTAGCCACTCAACGAATTCAAATCAATAGAGCACTTAGATTTAACCTCATTTGAAAATGAAAAAGCAATGGTGAAAGAAATCAGCCGACAAAAATGCTGTAGAAGGAAAAGAGTACTTTTACAATGTTGGTGAGAGTGTACACTGACATAGGTGCTGAAGAAGGAAGTATGGAGTTTCCTCAAACAATTCAATGTAGAAATTCATTTCAACTGGCATGTTCCTGTCTTCAAATTCTTCCCAAATATGGTAAATATATCATAGTACAATGGTGGAAGCATGTTCGTGTTTAGACCTAGGAAATTTATAATAGCTATACTTTGAAACAGAATATATAGCGCCAGGCATGGTGGCGCATGCCTGTAATCCCAGCACTTGGGAGGCTGAGGCAGGAGAATTGGTGCGAGTTCGAGACCAGCCTGGGCTACAAAAGTGAGCTCAAGGCCAGCCTCAACTGCATAGCGAGACTCTGTCTCAAAAAAGACAAAAAAAAAAAAAAGAGTATGTCTTTGAAACAGAATATATGTCTTCAACAAATGAATGGTTATTTATACACTGTGGAGAAATATTGTGCTATAAAAAATAATATACAAGTCATTGTAGGAAAGCATCTCCACTGCTGGTGGGAATGTAGACTGGTGCAAGCACTGTCAAAATCAGTGTGCAAACTGCTCAAAAAAGTAGGAATGGAAATCCCTTTCAATCCAGCTATTCCCCTAAAGATAAATTTCATAAAAGAACTGATAAACAGTAATCCACAGTTATATATGTGTACACATACTTATAGCAAAATTTTGGAATCAAGCATAATGTCGACACAGTTGAGGAATCGATGAAAAAGATGTGGTGTTTTTGTAGAATGGAATGTTACTCAGCTATAAAATATAATAAATTCAGAGCCTGGATATATAAGTGGATATATCTTGAACATATACTTGTAAGTAAAATAAACCAGAGCCACATGTATATATATCATATATTTGCCCTAATATAAAGAATGAAAAGAAGAAATAAAAATGGAAAGGGCTAACACAGATGAATGGAAATTAAGAACTTAAGTGTTAAACAATGAAGAGACAGAAAGCAGAAAAGATAGGAAACATAGTACTGGCAAAACTATGCATTTATATACAGAAGATGGTTAAGTCAGTTACCCTAAAAATCTCCAACAGGTTTTTGAAACTACCAGGTAATTGGTAGAATTTGCACTCTAACTATATGTATTGATATCTGTGAACTAAGCAAAAACACTGAAGATAGCAATGTGTAACACTACAATCATGCTTGGAACACCTATCATTCTGGTCTTCTAATTATGCACTGCTTCTAATGCAACATGGATCATTGTTATACTATTTCTTAAGTAAATGTTTGTTTAAAAATAAAAAAGAAAGAACAAAAAAGGTAATAAATCATACAAGACAAGGAAGAAAGGCCATAGAAGTGTAACACTACAATTTTGTTAATAGATAAGTTCCTAAATCTCTGTGACAATGCAGTATTGTTTTTTTCTTTCACATTCTATAGAAATATAAATTTTTAATAACAACAATTGATGAAAAATACCAGTTCCGGGGCCCGGCAAGATGGCTCAGTGGTCTAAAGCGCCTCCTTAGGAAAGCTTAGGTGGCTGCAGGGACCACAGTTCGATCCCCGGCTCCACATGCTGTGCCAGCCCTGCCCTGAGGGCAGGCTGAGCCGGCCATAAAAATAAATAAGTAAGTAAATAAATAAATAAACAAACAAACAAACAAAAGTTCCGAAACAAGAAAAAATTTTTCAAAAATTTCTAAAAAAAAAAGAAAAAAGAAAAATTCCGGTTCCATGTTGTGTCTAAGGCACTTAATATTCAAAAGATAGTGATGTGATGGTCAAATGCTCACGTTATAGGGTAATAATATCATTAAGCTTCTTTTCTGGAGGGTTAACAACTTAAGTTTGCAGACCTAAAAAACAGAGAAAAATAATGAATACAAGAATAACCAGTAGAGAAACTGATTCAACCTAGTAATGAAGCCCAGCATGTGTGTGTAACTTCAACCTTCAGACAGGCACAGTGTTGAAGACTCCCACAGAACTCTCTGCAGAGTGACACGACACAAGACAGTAAGGGCTGCAGCAGGAAGAAATGAAGCTCAGCAGCCAAATCCAAGCCACACCCACCTGGACAAGTATGAACTTGGTAGATTCAGACCTGGTTTTTAGGTAAGAACTCTATCAAAGTTTTACACCAAAGGCTAGAAGGCAGGACTACTCACAATAAGAAACAGGAGGAACAAAATGTGTTCTCAGGCCTTAAGCCCACCCACAACAAACACACGAAACAACAACATAGAAGAAATTTGAAATCACACACCTGAAATCCCTGAAATAACAGCATCTAAAGTAAAGAAACAACTACAGAAAGGTATAGACGAAATCGTATCAGAAATAATTTCTTAAGTTAAAAAAATAAATAATACCTATAACAAAAGATGTACTAAGCACTTCTAAACAAGATATTGATTATAAAAGAAAGCAGAGAATACAAAAGTGATGGAATTCTTGAGTAAACAATGTAAGAAAGCAATAGATTGTATGAAGCAGATATAAAGTGCTATACAGAACTTCAAATCTCAATCACAACCTGGCGAAACCGTTTTAATGAAAGTGAAAACAGACTTTCAGATCTTAAAGACACCATTGCAGCTAGTAAAGACATAAGAAAAGACCTCTTAATAACAGCTAGAATGCAAAAAAAAAATCAACATCTGCAAAATGATGCAAAGATAAACAACATAACAATAATAGGCATCAATGAGAAAAAAGGAGTCAATACAAGTGATGTAAAAATAGTATGGTCAGAAATAATAGCAGAAAACTTCCCAAATATGGACTAAAAATTTGACATTCATGTAAATGAAGCATATAGAACTCCAGATAACATCAACCTAATTAAAACCACACTCAAACATATAGTAATCAAGATCCTAGAAATTAGGCACAAGAACAGTATATTAAAAGCCACTAGAGAAAAGAAACACAACACATATAAAGAAAAACCCATTAGAATGGCAGATTTCTCTTTACAAACCATCAAGAGAAGAAGGGCACAGGGAAAAGTACTTTAAGTCTTGCAAGAAAACAAATTCCAGCCCAGACTGCCATCCCCTACAAAACTCTCTTTCAAGTTCAATGGAGAAGTGTAATATTTCCAGGAGAAGGAACAAGTAAAGAATTTCATGATAACAAAGTTAACCCTGCACAGTTTACTAGAAGATATTCTATAGGGGGATCAAAATGACCACAATTCCTTTAAGGCAAATGGAAAGAAGCCACCAAACAGGGCAAACAATTAAACTCAGGCGAAAAGGGGATATGCAAAAGCAGTCTTTGAACTATAATTTTGTATGCAGCAACAGAATATAGTGATCAGCATATTCTACAAATGGACTTCCCTTGGACCATATGGGTCATGATTCTGTCTGATTCTATAGGGTGGATATCAAGGAAATAGCATTAGATCAGTCCCAAAAGTGACACCTGGCCACCAGTAAGCATCATGGACACTGTCAATGTGCACGACATACTAGAAGTTTGTGCAATATACTATCTCCAAACTATTAGATGTTCTGATCATATACTTGCCATTCCAGTATTTATATCATGTTTTAGTTTTAGCAGTTCTTTACTATCATGGAAATTTTTCTTATTTGTTATCTGTATGTATTATCCTATTCTAATTCTATGTAACTATTCTGAATTGATTACAGTTTCATACATATGATACTTGACATTCTTGTCTCTAAGGTGGATGTATGACTTGAAATTTGGAATATTGTTTTGAAATATTTGATTTAATTTTAATTAAGAATTAATTTTTGAATATTCTTTAATTATACTTTTTGCTGTATGACATACTTTATTTATGACTTATAGTTACTTATAAAACACGGTATGAACCAGGCGTGGTGGTGCATGCCTGTAATCCCAGCACTTGGGAGGCTCAGGCAGGAGGACTGGTGTGAATACGAGACCAGCCTAGGCTACAAAAGTGAGCTCCAGGCCAGCCTGAGCTGCATAGTGAGACACTTTCTCAAAAAGACAAAAAAAAATAAATAAAATAAAGCATGGTATGATACTTTGTCATAGTATTAAAGCCCTATATATATATATATATATATATATATATATATACAAAGAGATATTTAGGATAGATATATGGCTACTTTATCTTAGTTCATTGAGAATAAATGTTAGTACTAATGAGAACAATGCCAAAAAAAAAAAAAAAGGAATAGCCAATATTTTGGTCCTAGCCCTTCAGGATCAGTAAGAATGCAGTGCATAAGAGAACCTGTATTATAACAACCTAAAACTTAGTGGTATCCCAAATTTTCTGATCAATCAGATTTTAAGTGTACAGAGGAAAGTGATCAGTGATACTGTGCTGGAGGAGAGTCACCTAGAGAGAAAACATTCTCTCAGATTTAAATATAGAGCAAATTGGTCAATGGCCATGATTCATGCAGATGGCTGACACTGACAAAAGTTCTACAAACTGCTGTACACGGTTTCAGGGTGAATCCTGTTAGAAGATGTCTTTTCTTATTTGTACACATTAAATTTTTAATAAATGAAACAAAATTAAATTCTATAAATTCAGCACGAATTTATGTCATGAAAGATTACACTCTGAAAATATGTAATGTATCACTTGGACTTTCGGTTTCTCTTATATTCCCAATATAAATAATTTAACAGGTTGCATATTTTAAAGCAAGACTTAGGCGTTCAAGATTGTAGCAAATAAATGGCATGTAAATCTCCTGGCAATAATAATAGCAAAATGGGAAAAAAAAAAAGAAAAAAAACTCCTGACAAACCTAACTTTTAGTGGCATGAAATTTTCCCATCCAGCTGGTTATTAGGCCTTTCCAACTGTCAATGTCTCTTGCAATCTGCTTTAATACTAGTATGTAATTAGCTTCATACAGATCAGAGACAAATCATTCAAAATGATATTCCAATACATATATCAAAGTCTCAAGAAAGGTACCTGAAAGAGGCATATGTCTTCACTGTCATTTATAACAATCTTTAGCTCTGAAGGTAGTAGCAGGTAATTTTGTCAGATACTTTAAATCATAATATGGATATATTATAATTAAATACCTACTGGAGTTTGGAAAAATATATTCAGGAAAAGTAGAAATAGCAACGTAAGTTTAATGTACAGTTTTATTTCACATCTGCAGCTTAGTAATTACTTCAAAGAAATGTGCCCAATAATGACAGAAAAATAGCTTTTAATGCTTGAGGTTATTTTTTCCAGATTTGAGTACATAAGTTTTTTATAACTTTAAACACAATTTTAATTTTAATGTTGATACAGTCTGATTAAGGTATGATTAGTGTGAATTTATACTTCATACTGAATTATGTATATATTTCTACTTTTGTACTCATAGACACATGCAGATTTTTTAGGAAAAAGTTTGTTATTTTATGTGAAGTAGGTTATATTAAAATAGAATTTGAGTAATATTTCAATGCCTTAAGGTAAGAATTTCCACTTCAAATTTTAGTATTTCAGTATTTAATGTGTTTGCTTCTTTAACAAGGATACTTTCAAATTTATAATTCTACATTGCAAAAATAATCAACCACTGACCACATTCTTTTATGTGGCAAAAGAATGTATTATAGCTCTTTGTGGAAATGTTGCCTCAGAAGCTAATCAGAAGCCTAATGGTAAAGCTATGAACAAGAAAAGATAGTATTCTCGATGAGTTTTCATTGATGCGGAAAAAAGAAAAATCTCTTACAATATATCATTTCTGAGACATTGAATTTCTTTGTAATGATTGAATAATTAATGTAAACATCTTTGTTAAGTGAAAATTGTACCATATCTCACTTTACATCTGTCACAGAAGACTTGTCTGACCGAGTAAGTTCACGATGATGTAAAGTTTTAGCTTATAAATTGGACAGGCCCATGAGGCCAAATTTACCATCTACTGAAGAACCTAGGGTTGGGTTTATTACATTCGCTAATGATATATTAGAGAATAACTAGAATTTATAGGTAGTAAAAATGAAACTACAGTGTAGCTTTTATACATGAATATCCAAAGTGCAAAATGTTTAGTAATAAAGTCTGAATTAAATGTCAAAGGGGGTTTCTTTGTTCCTTTTGTGTTTGTCATAAGAACATTGCTTATACTCAAAAGTTGTCAAGAAATTCATAACTTAAGTTTCTCATTCTCAACTCATTTATTTGTGTCACTTGATCATTACATTCTTGGCATAAAACCATATTTGTGCCACGCATGATGATAAACACTTGTAATCTCAGCACTTGTGAGCCTGAGTGAGGAGGATTGCTGTGAATTCCAGTGCAGCCAGTTTGTGCTACAAAATGAGTTAAAGGCCAGCCTGAACTGTGTAGTAAAACCACGTTAAATATTGGAGAATATAAAGCAAGGACTCAAAGAGCAACTTCTCTTATCCACAATGTTCTACAAATATCGTGTTACATACTCAAATGATAGACATTTTAGGCAATGTAGGGCACAGAAGGGCAAACCTATTTCATGTATAACCCCATTTGATGGTTGAAAAGCTCCCCAGAAGAGATAAATAATTTGTGTGAGGTTGTACAATTCGCTACATGTAAAGAACATCAAGAAAATTAAAGTCTTACTTTCTAGAATTTTCCATAATGTGGTGTTTTTTATTTTGATTTGTATATGTTATGGCTGGCTCAGCCTGCCCTAGGGATGGAGCTGGCACAGCATGTGGTGCCAGAGATCAAAGCATGGTTCCTACAGCTGCCTAAGCTTGTTTAAGCAGGCTCTTTAGATGGCTGAGCCATCTTGCTGGCCCAGTTTTTTACAATGTTTTATGGCAACACAAGTACAGTTATTTCCACCATTGAATTGTCAGTCACATTTCACGAGTGTATTCTATGTACAAACTGCATCTTATTAAATTCTCTGATATTTATAATATGATTTTCTTGAAATAAACTAATCATAATTTAAGTCACACAAATATGCAATAAATGGAAAAAATGTGTATTCCTCCAAGTTCATGTATTGAATCCTAATCTCCAAGAAAATAGTATAAGGAGATAAGCCCTTTCAAATGTGATTTTGTTTCACCTTTATAAAATTGCCTGTGGTGAAATCTTAAAAATACCCTATTAGAAGTTATATTTTGAATATTTCATTACTCTGGCCATCACATATACCACAGTGATGATTGAGTGAATGTGACCAAGAATCTCGGTGTCCTTTGTTTCCCTAAGTAGTACTAGTGCTGATATACAATGTCCAATGCTCTTTACTTTGTTTATAGTACTGTACACTATGCACAAATTAGAAGTCCGCATATACATTAAAAGATATGATGCCTTTCAATCATCAGCATCTGATTTTTCCCATTTTTCAATTCTGTAAAACACCAATACATAATACTTAAGTGTATAGCTCTCAGAATCAAATGCATGTGGGTTTTAGTCAAAGAGTGTGGCAAAAGTTTAACCGCGTTTGGCCCTGATTTTTATTATTTTTAATGAGGAGGAATTATGGCACCTAACTGTGATCACTGAGGAGAGAGGATGCAATTTAATTAATGTATAAGAAATAGCAAACTGCTAGATATGTGATATGTAGTCAATATAAAAAAAATGATAGCTGTTGTCGTTGCTGCTAGATCTGCAGCTGTTATAGTTATTAGCAGATCGATAGATTTCCCACACAAGCAAACTGAAAACGGGAAAGGACAAAGAATAAAGATCAACTGATATATCTCCTCTGTTGGTAACAATAGTAGAAGGGAAAAATAGCGTAGGAGGGAATGTCTGCAACTTTCTCACATAATTATATGGAAATCAAAGTGCCCTTTCTAGCTTATCAATGCGTTTTCTAACTTTTGTGAACAATAAAGGTTATTAAATCGATGCTGAAGCCTGATTTTAAAAGAATTTTTAAGCCGGGCGTGGTGGCTTATGCCTGTAATCCCAGCACTCGGGAGGCTGGGGCAGGAGGACTGGTGCGAGTTCGAGACCAGCCTGGGCTACAAAAGTGAGCTCAAGGCCAGCCTCAACTGCATAGCTAGACCCTGTCTCAAAAAGACAAAAAATAAATAAATAAAAGAATTTTTGATATTCATATTATGTCTCTGGGGGAAATTTAATCAAAAGCTGATGATTCACGTATTTTTAGATCATCAGAGCTGATTTTCAGGAAATCTGACATTCAAAAGATTTTTATTCTTATCATATCTTTGTACTTTATCCTATGGAAAAAATAGTTATTAAGTTTCTTAAGTAAATGTGTTTAACATTTGAGATTTGATTCAAAACTCTGAATTTGTGGACATTCTGAGAGGTGCAGGGAAAAGAGATGGTGGTTTGGACATTGTAGAATGCACGTTTCCATCAGTAGAAAATTATAAGAGAAAATGTCCAAGGGCAAAATGATTATACAATAGAAACTGGTTACCTTTTTCTTTGTTGTTTGGAACACTCATAGGGTACTCAAAAAATCTATCTGAAATGCATTTTAATTTACATACTGGCATTGGCTATCACAGGCTAACTACTTAAGTGACAAAGTAATTAGAAGTAGACAAAACTGTGTGGGCACTGCACTCTATAGAATGATTGTGAGGACAATATGCAATATGTCAACTTTCAAAGAAAAAAAGGGGGAAAAGAAAAAAAAAAGTACTGTGGATTTAGAAAGGTTAATGTTTAGTTGTTTGATCAATCTTATATACCTGTATGTATTAATCTAAACTGATCCGATGATGAAAATATGTAATATAACCATTGTTAAATTTAAAAAATAAAAGAATTGAAAAAAAAAGAAGTAGACAAAACTTGTATAAACATATAAAATACTATGAACACTAGTATTCATGAAGGATCCCAATACTAAGGACAATATATACAAAGTTGAAGAATAGTTTCATTTGTGGATAATTGCAATTTTTATGCACAGCATAGCTTTTGAATTCAGAAATAATCTTTGTATGGATGCAGAGAACATTTTATATATTATTTAGCATAATCCCAAATACTATATAGTGACTAAAATATAGTAGACCTAATGTACTTTTATTTCCTGGGCAGTCATATACTTTCTGCCACATGTTTCCGTGGGCCCTTTTTCATTATTCTGTTTTATAGCCCTGCCAAAAAGCGTTTGTGGTGTAGGATTCCTTCCCCTATCCCCCAAGTTCCTGTTCTTCTAAATGATCTCAGGGGGGCCTATGGCTTAGCTCAGTCATTTATGCACCTGTTTGGGCAAACAGAGTCAGGCACAGGGAACCGATGATTAATTCCCAGCTCCACAAGCTTTACTGTCCTGCCCTTAAGACAGCCTAAGCCAGTCAAAAAAAATCCTTGTCAACTTTTTGCTGGCCCTGTCCCCACAGTGCACTGAGACCAGCTGATACTGGGTGTGGTGGTGCATGCCTGTAATCCCAGCTCTTGGGAGGCTGTAAGCAGTTGGATTACTACACGTCTGATCTACTAGTGAGACCTGGAATATCCTGTAGACCCTTCCATAAATCACAAAAATAAATAAACTAATTAATTTAATAAAATAAAAAATGTTCTCAAACATATTAGTTATTAGGATATAGATTTGAAAGATAATAATTCTATTTATATGCAGAAATGCAGATGATCTGGGATCTTGCCTTCAGAAGCCTTATATTAGGAATACAGATAAAGAAAATAAATTTCCTTGTGTATGTGTGTGT
>PVJA010051346.1:0-12873 GCA_004027025.1 Myocastor coypus | reverse complement strand
TTTTTTTTTTTTTTTTTTTTTTTTTTTTTTTTTTTTTTTTTTGGTTGGGTTAGCTAATGGTTTCAATATTTTTGTTGTAATTTTTCATCAATATATCAGCTCCTGAATATTTTGTTACTGTAGTTGCCCTATTTTTCTACTTTTTGACAGATTACTTTTTGCTAACAATTAATAATACTTTGACTTTTTATCCCTTGCCTAACATTTGATTTGCATGTTTGATTTTTTTGTTTAGTCTTTTCAAAAAAGTGTTTACTATTTAGGATTGGTGCCTAAATTCTTGTAGAACTAAGGTGCAACTATTGCTGCTGCCCTGCAATTCTATGGTTTTAGGAGTACTTTCTTTAGGCAAGATTTAAACTTCCTGGAGCTGGGGAGATAGCTCAGGAGAACAAGTGCTTACCTGGCAAGCTCAAGGGCCTGAGTTCAATCCCCTGTTCTGAAAAAAAAAAAAAAAAAGATTTAAACTTCCTGAGAAGATTTTGATTTCTTCTTTCTTTCTTTCTTTCTTTCTTTCTTTCTTTCTTTCTTTCTTTCTTTCTTTCTTTCTTTCTTTCTTTCTTTCTTTCTTTCATATTGGGGATTGAACTCAGGATCTTGTTCTTGCCAGGCCGGGACTTAGGCCACTGAGCTATCTCCCTGGTGCAGTTTCTTCATTTTCCATGGTTCTAGACCATTTGCAGTTCTGCTGGAGCTCTGGCTGTCTCTTTCTCATGTGCGGGGTCGAGGGCCTTCTGCTACTGCAGTGTGCAGTGTTTTGTCCAGTGTTCTTTTGCAGCTTGAAGAGAAGGCAGACCTTTCAGCTCCCATGGTGGGTTTAGAGAGGTGGGGCCTTAGTCAGTTTTACACCATAGTTGTGTGTGCTTTGGTCATGTGTAGTCTTTGCTTCTAGGCTGGACCTTTGTGTTCTGTTAGGGACCAAGGCAGTCACCACTGCTTTTTTTCTTGGGGTGTATGTGGATGTTGGCTAATGAGTTTTCTGGCCTATAGCTACTTATAACTATTTTGCACTTCGATGTTTTTTTTTTTAATGTGCTTACTACAGGGTCTATAGGGTCTCACTATACAGATCAGAATCGTAGTGATCCTTCCTGTTTTTCAGCTTCCCAAATGCTGGGATTATAGGCATGTGCCACCATGCCCACTCTCATTCCCTGTCTCAGTGTGCCCTGGGGGTGGGGCTCGCACAGCGGGCCAGGGATCGAAATCCTGGCCCCCGCATCTACCTATGTAGGTGTTTTCATCAGCTGAGCTATCTGGCCGGTGCTTGATCTTTGGTCTTGAAGCGTGTCGTTTAGTACCACGGAGAGCCTTCTCTGTCTCATTCCTGCCTTGTCTGGCTATGAGGTCCTGGGTGTTTCTCCTGCATCATCTGTGCTTGCTGTGCTTTGCCTGTTCTTATATTTTCACCCTAAGTGTGTCTCCTATGCATCACGTGAAGTTGTATTTTGCTTTGTTATTCAATCTGAGAATCTTTTTGTAATTTGCTAAACTCATTTTCTTTTTTACTTCAAAGAAAATAGACAAATAATAGGCAAGACAATAGAAAGAATACATAATTTAAAAAACCCTAAGATGATAGATATTCAACAATAATTGTACTGTGCATTGCTGTCTGCAAAGTAGATGCTCAGATTACAGAGGCAAGCATGTAAGATTGGTCAGACTAAGAATTTAAGTGTTAATTGCTACCTTCGAATAACTGATAGAAATGAGTATTACAATATCTTAGTTTTCCTGTATATACATATATGATTTTGCCCTTTACTAATTTTCATTGATTGATAGTTCAAATATGCTTGATCTTAGTTCTGTGTTGTCTTATATGCTTGTATATTTTAACTTTTTAACTCTATGATGCTTTAATTTTTTTTTTTTTAGTTTATATAATTCTTATACTTAGGAGAGGCCATCCCTTTGTCTGTATGTGATATTGTAGTAATGTATCATGTAACATCTTACAATGCTTATACTTCTCTGTGACTACAGAAACCATTCATTAGGAGTCTTCAGTGATGGACAGAGTAATGGCATATATCCTGTCCCCACCCAGCCCCTGCAGCCTTGCCCGAATGTGAGAGCCTTCAGGCGCAGAGTTCCCAGCGTGGGGAATGATTGGGCTGGTCCCTGCTGGGCCTGAGCTACAGGGTGTTCTGGAGCTAAACATCCCCACCCCCACTTTGCTACTGCCTCAGCCCTCCTCAGAGAATCCAGCGGCTGAGACCAGCGCTCTGCCAGGCTTCCCATTCATTACTTTCTCAGAATCTGTAGGGAGAGTACTCCCCAACTACCTTGACCTCCAGGAACTGCACTCCTGCAGATTTGTGTTCTAAACCACTGTGTTCAGGGAAATCTGATCTGGCAGCAATAGGAAACTCATATACCTTCTGTGAGTAGTTATAAAATTAGTGTATTTTCTGTTCTCCTCTTCACCCAATTTTAGTCAACAATAGTAACTTTTCAGTGTTTGCCTTTATGTTGTTAAATCCACTTGTATTTCTGTTATTGAAATGCCAACTTTAAATTATATCTTTCGGCTCCAGTTACTGCTGGCAGGCAGTGCACTAATTGCTCTTGCCTCTTTGTCTTGTCCCCCCCAACCCCCCATTTTTTATCAGTTGAGTCGTTTCTCCAAGGTGCTGCATTAACTGCATTCTGATTTGTCACCCTAATCCCACGTTTGTTTTACTCTTCTCTCCCCAGGTAAATATATTCGGTGCTGATGGGTAGCCTTTTGAGTGTTTTGTTGCAGTGGTCCATGGGATCTGTAGTCCTTAATCACAGGTTCAGCAGGGCAGCTTTGATGCTAGCAGGAAGTACGAACGTGGGTGGTCCTTGGTCAGGACCCCCATTCTTTATCTTGTGGCTATATCTCCACTATCTCCTGACTTTGAATGTTGCCTTCAAGAAATCTGAGGCCTGCTGGTGTTTTCTTCCTTTTGTAAGGGAATTTTTAAACCTTGTTTTGTTCATTTTAGACTATCATTTGAAGTATGTTTAAAATAGGATTTTTCATTGAGTTTTAGATTTGAAACTATATTCTGTACAATTAAAAAGCAAAATAAACTATGTATAATAAGAAGTCGAGTGGGAGATCTCTGCTAGTAAGAGGACCGAGAGTAGGAGGAGGGAGGGCGGAGACAGGAAGGGATGGAAGAAGAATGAATGTGTGTTGGATTCGTATGGCAGCCCCACTCTGACTGGAATCTTTGTGGTCTACAGACATGTGCTGATAAAATCCAAAAAACAAATAACATGGCATCACTGGTTCACTAGCTAAGACAAAGGTACCATATTAGATAAAACATTAACAATAGTTGAAACTATGTGTAGTGTAAACTCACAACTGGATCTCGGCAACTTACCTGCAAACCTGAATCTATTTCTGAAGATCTAAATCTGTAAATCTATTACAAAAATTTTACTTAAAATATAAGAAAATAGATAATATATTCTGGATGTTAAACCCTCAATGGACATATGATTTAAAAATACCTTCTCTAAGCCAGGCATAGTGATGCATGCCTGTAAAACAAGTGCTCAGGACGATCACGAGCTGTGGCCACCCTAGCCTGCTTAGTGAGTTCAGAGCCTGTCTGTACTACGCAGAAACAAAGAAGCAAAAAGCAAATGTTTTCTCTCCTTTTGTAAGTTGCTTTGTACTCTTTGATACTGTACTTTGATTCACAAAAGTTCTTAATTTTGATTAAGTCTCATTGTCTACTTTTTTCTTTGGTTTTCTGTGTTTTTGGTGTCAGAGCTTAGAAACCACTGTGAAATTTAATGACATGAGGTGTCCTCGTAATTTTAGTTTCCTAAATGGAAACATTTACCTCATTGATACATTTTGTATTGATTTTTATGCATGATTTAATGAAATGAAACCATCATTTTTTTTGCATGTGGCTGTTTCATTTTCCTAGTCCCATTGTCAAAGAGCCCCTTAGTTTCTTTGTGGCTACAGCCCCCTTGTTGAAGATCAGTTGTTCATATACACAATGGTTTGTTTCTAGCCTGTCTATTCTAATTTATTGGCTAATATGTCTGTCTCTGTCTTTATGCCACTGTCACACAGTTTTGATGACTGTGGCTTTGTAGCAAGTTTTGAAATCAGGGAGGATATGACCAAGTCTGCTTTTTTTTTAAGGATTATTTTGGCTGTTCAGGATTTATGGTTTATTTTTGAAATTGTTTTTTTTCCTGCTTCAGGTCTTTGTGAAGGTCCCTTTCCCTGTTCTATAGTTGAGGGGGCTGGGGACAAGGGAGGGACTGCTCAGTGAAGACCTGCTCCTCCTCCTGATGCTGTACAGCAGTAGACTGCTTCCTGCAGGTGTGGCTATCTGGGTGACCTGGGTCTGGTCCTATTTCCCTGCTGCGTAGGTGCTAGGAATTTCTCAGGAGCTTTCTGATGCTACTTCCTATCCAGTTCTTGCCAGTGGTGTGGCAGAGTACTTTTGGGGATGTGTACTGCCCATCATATGCAGGATGAAGTCCTCTGCAGGTGCTTTCTACACCTTCCCCTACAGCCCCAGCCCCATGTGCCCGCGCTGCCCATCCTTTCCCTACAGTCCCAGCCCTGGCTGGGGTGTGCCCATGTTGCCCACCCTTCCCCTATAGCTTTTTCCCTAAATATAAAGTTTGAGTTTTTAAACTTTTGCTTTGCTAGTTTGTGGGGGGTATCTTGTTTTCGTGCGGTTTGTAGAAGGAAATAGGAAAAATATGCTAACGTGCACAGCCAGCTTATTCTTATAGTTAGTGTCCCTCCTATAGTGATGTACTAGAATTGTGAACATTTTTAAAAAGAATAATATGGGAGTCTAGGGGTGTAGCTCATTGGTAAAGCACTTGCCTAGCATATGTGAGACCCAGGGTTTCATCCATAGTACCACAAAAAACAAAAGCCAAGAAGACTTAATGACATGCATATGTTGGTTATAAAAAAGAATAATATGGTTCAAATGCCTATCGTGGTGTCAGTACACAGGAAGCCCTTAGCAAACTTCCCTGTGTTCTTGTTACCTCTGCTATAATAGCAGGGATGCCAGCTGTGGCAGGGCTGAGCTTGAAGTTGAGGCAGAGGTGAAGCCAGTGAGACTCTGATGGAGATTGGAGTTACCAGGAGACAGCTCAGGGCCTGTTGCTCTCAGCACCTTGGATAGCACCCATGCAGGACCTAGCTCCTTCAATCCAGCCATCCTGGGTGGTGCCTGTCCTTTCCACCTAACATACCTACATGCCCTCTGCAGCCTGACTTTACCCCTGCAGGCCTCCAGAAAGTGGCTGGAGGCTCAAGACTACCCAAGACTACACCGTCTTGGCTTGTCACTTATGTACCAGCTGGTGGGGTAAGGAGTCAGAGGAAGAGCTGGGGAGTGGGGAGACGTTTTGGAAAAGGGAAGACTTCTTGGAGTCTCAAGGAGAGGAAGGACCTGAGTGTGAGAGGAACAGCCATCTTTTCTAATGTTAAAGCAGGCTCATCTGTGTCACTTCATGGGGGTGGTGGCAGTAGAAGGACAGGTATGATTCTTCTCATTTTATAGAAGGGGATGCAGAGTCTCCAGGAAACTGAGGGACCAGTACAGGCCCTTGGGATATCTTGACCTTTCTGCTGGTATGTATACTTCCAGTCTCTTGACCTCGAATCGCATGCTAAGGACAGCACCTGCCCAAGTGTTTGCCCAGTAAATGACCATCCAGTCTGTTTTTACATCGTTATCTCCCCCCATGTGAGGGAGAAACAATGTTTACTCCAATCGCTTCAGAGTTTTTGAAACTCTTACAAATGCCTAGTGTTCCTAATGTTCCCTTTGAGTTTCTCGGGGCTGTGGTGGAACATGGCCCTAAACCTCCAGCTCCTGGCCAAGGCCTTTCATCGTGGCTCGCACTGAATTGGACTTGCTGTGAAGCCTTCTGTCATCTCCTTCATGAAGCTTCAAGGATGAGATCAGGACCTGGCTGAGTCTGTGGAGAAGGTCCTGGCTGGGAGCCAATGCTGCCATGGAAGGTTGGCCTTGGTTAAGGCTGGGCCAGCATTATGGCTTGCATCTGGATGTCCCCCAAAGCCTCATGCAGTCATAAGTAGGACTTTTCTGAAGTGGCTGAATCTAGAGTTTGTGCTGCTGAGATTAATGATGTAATGCTGCTCTTGTTTCACAGTGCAATGCTAGGATTAAGGGTGTAAGTGCTATTTACCCTAACAGCAGTAAGGGTAACGTAAGGGACAATAAGAGCTGTAGTCATAGCTTGTCACCATGCATAGCTGCCATGCCAGCCTGCATTGGAGCCAGTCAATTATAGACCGAGACCCCTACAAACTATGAGCTAACTAAACTTTTTCCCTTTAAATTCAGGTGTCAGGTATAACTGTAGCAGTCGGAGGTTTTTTTTTTTTTTTTTGAGGATCTAAATCTAGAACATGTGATTGATTTACAGTGTAATTCTGAGATTAAGGATGCTGAGATTAAGGGTGGATGATTGTCGGATCAGTCCACTAAATGAAGTGGCACTGCTCCAACCTCAGTAGGCTGAATACAATACAAGGGGTAGAAAGAGACTTCTCTCTCCCTGATTGTTGCTTTTGCTATCTTCTGCTGCCATAACTGTTGACTCTTTGCTATGTGCCAGCCTGTCTTGGTGCCAGCTGATTATGGATGATACTGCTATAAGCTGTGAGCTACATAGACCTTTCCCTCCTTAACTCTGGTGTCAGGTGTTTTGTCTTAGCAAACAAAAAGTAACTACAATTTGATACAGAAAGTGGGATCATTGCTGTTACTATACCAGACCATGTGGTTTAGGAACCATTGGGAATGGCTTGTGGGAAGAGATGGGAAAGGTTCAGAGATGCCAGCTGAAAAAGTGGTGTTACAATTGCACCTTCAATTGCACCATATGGGAAATTCTGATGGGGGCTCAGAAGACCAGAAGCCTGATAAAAGTCCTGCTGGTGAAGAGCAGGCTCTGGAGGTTTCTGTTGGGAAGGAACAAGCTGGCTCCTGGGCTCTAGATGATGTAAATTATGACTTGACAGAAAGTTTGTCTGCATTGTGCTGATGTCCAGAGACCTTGCCTGAGACTAAGATTAAGGGTGGAGGACTAAATAATCTAGCAGAAGAAATTTCAAGACAGTCTAATGTTGAAGCAATTGTGGCTACTGTTGGGGACTTTTAGCCAGGTTTATGCTGAGAATCAAAAGCAAAGGGCCTAGCAGGATGATTTAAAATACTGTGAGTTTGGCCAGAAGGGCAGCTCCAGTAAAGCTGTGGCCTGCAAATATAGATTAGAGGTGATTCTAATTGCTGAGAAGGAACAAGAAGACAGAGAAAGTGGCTTGAGAGCATCACAAGAAGCAGTAGGACTCCACCCTCTACAGCCTCAAAACTACCAAAGTGAAAGACTTTGTTCAGAGAAGAAAGCTGTAGAACATCATGTTCCAGAATGGCAGCAGCCTAGAGAATTTGTTGCTTGGAAGTGGATTCAGAGTGCGTGGCCATCCAGGCACTCGATCCTTAAAGCCAAGAGAGGAGGAAGCCTGGCTACTGCTCCTGTGGGCAGCGGACTTGGCATTTTCCACTGGTGCTGGCTTTAGGCATGTGGAGAATGGAAGAGCCGTGGCACCAGGAGAAGTGTGGAAAGCTATAACTGTGAAGCCAAAGGGTCACTGGAGACCCCAGAAGATTGGAGAAGCCAGAAATGTGGTTCATTTGAGGAAAAGTGAGCAGAGCGGGCCCAAGAGAGAAGCCACAGGAGCTATCACCAGCAGTCCTGGACATGCTGTTGGGATGGAGCCTCCTAGTCCTTTTGGAATTCGCACCTGGCCATAAATTGCCTGGACTGCTGCATATGGAACCACAGGACCTAATGATTGCCCTGCTAGACTTTGGACATGCATTGGTCCTGTCCCTTCAGATCTCACTGTGTGTAACTTTGGAGTAGAAATGTCTATCTTGTGCCATTGAATGTTGGAAGAGTAAAACTTTCTTTTCATTTGTTCAGAAGCTCACAGCTAAAAGTTTGCCTTAAATCTCAGAGGAGACTTGGAACTTGGACTTTTCAGTAATGCTGAAACTGTTAGGATTCCAGCAGCTCTTAGAGATGGGCTAAGTGCCTTCATGTAAAAGAATCTGTATGAGTCTTTGAGGGACCAGTAGTGGAATGTCAGGATTTGTGTCTAGATGTGTGCCTCAAAGCCTCATGCAGTTTTACATGGGGCTTGTTTGAAGGTAGCTGTATCTAGAATTTGTGACTGATGCATGACTCAATGCTGGGATTAAGGGTGGGTGGGTGGTGGATCGGTCCACTGGTTGGATTGGTGCCGCCCTAGTCCCAGTAGACTGGATACAATATAAGTAGCAGGAAGGGGCTGGTCTTGCTCACTCCCTTGCTGCCTTTCTCATCTTCTGCCCACCCTGAGTTGCTCTCATCTGTGAAGCCAACCTGCCTTGGAGCCAACCGATTAGGGACTGAAACCTTATACACTATGGCCTAAATAATCCTTTCCTCCTTGAACTTTGGTCATTGAGTATTTTGTCCCACCAATGAGAAAAGAAACTAAGATGGATATTTTGTCTCAGCCATGAGACGAATCACCAAGACAGTTGAATTTTGCCAGTGTGGCCTGATAGCCTGGGGCTGCAGAGCCTTGTGTGGATGATGGGGCTGCCTCTTTCGGGGTCCTCCTGTGTACCTCCGTGAGCTGCTTCTGCACATGTAGGTCTATGATGACCCTCTTGTTGGGCCATTGTGTCTTACAAGTTGAGCTTTTGCTGGTCATCTCTAAGCTGCATGCGGAGCTGGGCTGGGAGTACCCAGGCTCTGGCTCTAGCCTTGCATGCTCCTAGCTTCACGGCCATGGCTGCTTGTAGCATTGTCCACTTGGAGGAGGGGCCAAGCCTGGAGGGAAAGAGCAGCACAGCCTTGGCTGCAGAGGGATCTGCCACGGCCTCTGACCGGCTGGCTGATGGGTGCCAACCTCTGACCTCTCTTGGCCTCACCTTCCTGGCTGGGGAATGGTGACTTTAGAGGCGCTTTCCCTGCTGGCCTGAGAGTTATATGAAGTAGTGGTCACAACTCTGAGTCAAGATCTGCTGGTTCTGTCTTGAAAAGCTGGACTGTCTTCTCTCCTGATGCAATCCTGAGAAAATGAGGGCCTTGGGTCTCCTGTTTCCCATGGCCCTGCTCTACCAACTCCCCTCCTGCTCCCACAGCCATCCTTGCCTTCCAGGCGGTATGGTACTGAGGGCCTGGTGCGACTTCTGAGCCGTGTGCCTCTGTGCTTACCTGTCCCTTTGGTCATGACTCAGGTACTGTCTCTGTGGTCCTTGGCTGCTGCTGTCCTAGAGAGAAGGGCCTCGCTGCTGGTGCGGCAGCTGGCCAGCAGGCAGAGCTGGGACCAGACCCTTGGCCTCCCTTGCTTCTCCCAGGAGGGAAGGCAGTGGAGGTGAAGGCGACCCTGTAGGTTGGAGGTGCGAGGGGTGTGCATTGCTGGCCTTCTCCCCAGCCCTTGGTGCTGTTAGTGATCGTGCTTTTCTTTTGCCGAATTCGGACATCATTTTGTGAGATGCCTGGGGGTGCCAGCTGGCATTCTTTCTGTTGTGGAGTATGACACCGATGAATGTAATTGCTGCTCCCACTTGTTGGCCTTTCTTCTCTGGCTCCCTCTCACTTGCGCAGGCACAAAGGCTTCTACATACACATTTGACACCCACAGAGGGCCAGATGCCTGGCAGGAATGTATGCATCTGTGTAGGATCAGACTTCTCCCACCCTGGCACCATGTCTTTGGGTCTGTGGAGGATGTCAGGTACCAGCTGTAGAAATGAGCAGTGACCTGGTCCTCAAGAGGAGGGCTGGGAAGCATCTGAGATGGGGAATAGGCGCAAGGCGTGCTCTGTGCTCAGGCTCCCACGTGCAGCACAAGCAGCAGGACTGGGCTGTCCCTGGCTCCTGAGGCTGGGAGAGTAGGACTTGTCTGCTCACTGCTATAGCGGGGGGTCCGTTGGGTGGCCAGGGAGAGGAGACAGGGGCCTGGGCCTGCTGGCCTGCTGGCCTGCTGGTAGAGACAGGAAGCTCTGCTCTGTGTCTGAAGCAACTCCTCTTTGTTGTGCACGCTGGGCCTTGCAAGGTGCCGACCTTTATCCTGCCTCCTTGCCCTGATGTAGGCCCTGGACTCCACTTTCTTTTTCCTCTGTGGCAGGCTAAAGGTCCTGCAATGAGGGCCATTTGGGTATAGCTGTCATCAGCTCTGAACCCTTCTAACACCCTAACCCTCTTAAGGCACTAGGGAACTGATCAGTTTTTAAAAGATGAAGATATAATGGGGTGTTGAAAGGGAATGACCGACCACTAGCATCCAGTGCTGACTGGAGGGCATTCGAGCTTTCAGTCCCCACAGGCACCCAGGGACTGTGCTGGTGTTCAGCCTTTCCTTGTAGGGCCATGTATTGAGTAGGGAGACACAGGTGGCCCCTGGCTCCCATGCCCTACAGTGGCTGGGCTGGAGCAGTGCTTGCCGAGCCCTTGAGCGGCCCTGTTAATCTACCCGCCCCTAAGGAGCAGGATGAATAGAGTGACCTCAAGCCAATCAGGTAAGCCCATTTGCTAAAGCATGCAAGGGAGAGGTAGATGGGGCATAGAAGCTGAATGTGTTGGTCACTCTCGGTGCCTTGCCCTGCAAATGCACATGGCCTTCACTGATTGCCATCCTATGGTTGCTCACCTGGTGACTTGTGGTCAGGCTCAGGATGATTCGGGACCATCAGCCAATGAGTGCACTGAACACTTGCTATATGTGGCCATTCCAGGTTCTGGGGGACACAGCAGTGACCTGACCTGGCAGAGTCCACCTGCTGCCCGCCCCCCCCCCCCTTGCTCTCTGAATTTCATCTTCAGCTCGTGTTCATCTCCTGCTCATTGTTCAGTGCAAGAGTGCGGGCAGGTTTGCTTGCTTGGCTGATGACCTGTGTCTGTGCCCCCACCATATAGAGTGATATACCTGCCTGGCAGGGGCTGGAACATCTCAAGGGTGGCATTTCAGTATCTCCCTGTGCAGGCTCCTGAGTGTGGGGTACGTGTCAGTACTAGGCGTCCTCCCATAACTGGAAGTGAAGAAGGGCTGAGCTCCCCGGCAGCCACTCTGGGTGGTGTGTCACAACTCATGTTTATTACTGTTTGTTTGTTTTTGTATTTTTGGTTTTAGAGGCAAGGGTCTAAGTGTGTATTTCAAGCTGGGCTTGAACTCACTGTGTAGCCCAGGGTACCCTTGAACTCAAGCTGCCTCAGTTTCCTAAATGCTGGGATTATAGGTGTGTGTCAGCACGCCTGGCGTGTCACAACCTTGAGGTCTAATTCACGCATCATTCACCTCCCCATGTACACTGCACACTTCAGTGCTTTCTAGTACACTAGAACATTGCTCTACTCTCAAAGCCTTCTAGTTCTAAAGTATTTCCCTCCCTCGACAAAGAATCATCAGGCCATGGACACTCACTCCCCGTTCTTAGCTCCTGTCAGTCTCGGTGGATCTGCTGGTTCCTAATGTTGCCTATAAATGGAATCAGCAGCATGTGGTCCCTGGCAGTGGCTCTTCCCCTGAGCTGGGCATTATGATTTGTCCCTGCCCTTATCACATGCCCTGCCAGTCTTCTCTTGGTGCATGTACAAAAGACTTTGATGGTAATATAACTAATGCACAGTAAGACACACTGATGTCAAATGCTGAGCCTCCCACGGGTGTGACTTCTGGCACTGAATCCCAGGACATCCCTTAGGCCAGCCCATCCTGAAAGTTCTGTCATCACACAGGAGTTGGACTTGTCCTGGAATTTTGTCTAACTCATGTGATACAGGGCTCTGCTGTCACACACCATTTCCATATAGCTCTGTTTTGTACTCCTGTGTGTTAAGTATGTTTAGTTCAATGGTCTCAGCACTTGACTTTGTAGTATTGTTATGGGTCTGCTGTGTGGATGTTTGAGTACTCCTTGGGCACTGTGGGGTTGGATTTTGATGCGCAGATGGGCCCTGGTCTGTCCCTTCTCCTGTGGATGTTTTTGTGTGGGTGGTGGAGACAGACATGGCAGCTCTGACCATGGCCTGTACTGTTCTTGGAATAACTCTGTTGGTAAGTGCCAGGGAGTGGATGGCTGGGCCGGGTCTGATGCATCTATGTTAGAGGCTTCCAAGTAGTCCTCGGTGTGGGAACTGCACTGTACCTCCCACAGTCAGGAAGTAAGTTTCTCATGGAGACGATCACGGCAGGTGCTGCGGCCCTGTTTTCACTTTAGCATTATCCTGCAAGCATTTCTCTACTAATATATGTGATGCTATGTAAAGTCACTGTTCCATAGGTATGTCACATGATTTATTTATTGTTCTTAGTTTGTCATTTCCTTTTTTTTAAACTGTATTTTTTTATGTTATGGCCAGCTCAGACTGCCCTGGAGGTGGGGTTGGTGTAGCATGTGTTTCCCGGGGATCGAACTGTGGTCCCTGCGGTTGCCTAAGCTTGCCTAAGCAGGCGCTTTAGACCACTGAGCTATCTCACCAACCCTATAGCTTCTCATTTCTTGTTTTGCAGTACTTCTGGCTTCCAGTGACTTCTCTCAGGAGTCCTTGGGGCAGAGGTCTGAGGATAAAGGTGTGGTCCCTCTGCCTGATCATTGGCAGAGGCCTTGTGCTTTATTGCCCCACTGGACTGCCCCCACCTTACCTGTCCCTACAGCAAATAGGATGTGACGGCACTGGGATTTCTCTGTTGGCACTGGCCTTCCTGTGTCTTCCTTCCTTATCCCCTCTGTACTCTGTGGTCATTCTCTCTTATATAAAGAGCTTGGAGGGTTTTTTTTTTTTTTTTTTTTTTTTTTTTTTTAAAAA
>PVJA010051345.1:0-12881 GCA_004027025.1 Myocastor coypus | reverse complement strand
TTCTAAGCAACATCAATAGGGAGGTGGGTCATACCCACACACTGTACTCTGTAGAACGATTGTGAGGACAATATGCAATATGTCAACTTTCAAAAAAAAGGGGAAAAGAAAAAAAAAAGTAATGTTGATTTAAAAGGGTTAATGTTTAATTGTTTGATCAATCTTATATACCTATATGTATTAATCTAAACTGATCTGATGATGAAAATATGTAATATAACCATTGTTAAATTTAAACAATAAAAATATTAAATTTTAAAAAATGAAGGAAGGAAAAAAAAAAGTAAAAGTTCAGATTTCCGTCCCTGCCCAAGTCCTCTTTTTACTGCCACATATCACCTGTATTTTTATTAGGGCAGCTGTCCTTCCAAGCCCTTTATGTAGGTTCAAATACATAAAATATATATTTTTAGTTTCATCTGTAAGTAAAGTTAGACAGGATGTCAAAAATATCTGTAAATGAAAAAGGTAAAAATGTTTTGCTCCAAAATACCTTGTTATGAAAATGAAAGACAAATACCAATTATATTTAAAATATATACAGACATTATATATTCCACATTGAACAGCATTAAAATATGTATAAAACAAAAGATATGACCATGTTTCACCATGGAAGATAGCAAATGGAAAATCAGGTCATAAAATATATTCAACATTAACCTGTAGAAAATGCAGATTAAACCACACTGGAATACTATTATGTACCTGTTAGAACTGCTAACACGAAAAATATGAACATATCAGATGTTTATGAGGATAAGGAGAAGTTGGGTCTCTTGCTGGTAAAAATGTAAAATTGCGTGACTCTGGAAAATACTTTGGCAGTTTCTTGTAAAACTGATCATACGTTCAGCATATAACCCAGCAGTTGTACTCTTTGGCATTTATTCTAAAGAAATAAAAACTCCGCGTTCACTCACATAAAATCTGCACAAAAATGTTCACAGATTTGATGCAGAAAAATACTGAAAGTAGCCCATCTCCTGTAGCCTAAATCTTTCATTGTTGGTAAACAGTTCTGTCTTGGTCTCTAAGCAGCTTGCTTAGGTGTAAATGTATGACTGGTCTGCAGGTGCAGGTAACAGTCCTTCCACTCCCACATTCAGGTGAGTAGAATTTGATACAACCATACACTGCATGCAGCTGTAGCTAGGAATAGTGGTACGTGGCAGTGAGCTGGTAGGACCTCAGGAGCCTCCTACTTAGAGGGAAAAAAAAAAGCGTCAAACATATGTTTGCTCATGGAAATTTATTTTTTTGTCTTTTTTTGAGACAGGGTCTCGCTATGCAGTTGAGGCTGGCCTTGAGCTCACTTTTGTAGCCTAGGCTGGTCTCGAACTCGCACCAATCCTCCTGCCTCAGCCTCCCGAGTGCTGGGATTACAGGCGTGAGCCACCACGCCCGGCTTACTCATGGAAATTTAGAAACAAAATGGACTAGTGGTTGGTGGAGTAGGAAAGGGGCTGCTGGAAGCAGAGTGCAGAAAAACCAGGAAGTGGAGCACAGATGAACTCTGGCAATGATGGGACAGGTTTCTGTCTGGATTGTTGCTTGGAAGTATAGATGGTATAAAAGTTGGCAGAGCTGTGTGCATGTGCATATAGGAATATGGGCTACACAAAAACAAGATCTTTTGTCCAGCTGACCATGTTGTGCTGGTACTAATTTCTTGGTTTTGATATTAATCTATCAGTATAACACTAGATATTGTGCTCTATATGTGATATAGCTGCCGTTTTTGATAGTACTAATTAGAATATGTGATTGCGGATTACATGAGGCTCTGTACTATTTTTATGTCTGTGTTCTGTAGTTATTTTGAAACAGAAGTGTTTTGAAAGAGAGCACACAGAATGGTAGGAAGTACTCTCGCCATCTTGCAGACAAGTGCTTCGCTAAGTGAGTAAATGACGGTGCAGAAACTGAGAATTTAGAATCCCAGGAGCCAGAAATGGTGGATCCAGAGTCTCTAGTGAGGCTCTCATATTCTGCTAGGAAAATGGGATGGAACCCACTGGATCCATGTGGGTGGGTGTATTTTATTATCAAATCCCACAGTGTGGCCTTCGGAGGAAATAAGTGTAGAAACTCTCAAAAGATCTCTGGAGTCAGGGCTGACCTCAGCCCACAGAGGTATGGTAAGGGGCTAGTTACCACACATGGTGGGGATCCGACAAGGCTCAAAGCACTGTGAGGAAATAAGCACTTTCCTTTTCCCAAGGAATCCTACATTTTACCTCCTCTGCTACTACATGTTGCATGTGTTTTCAATTAAGAAATGACTAAAAAGTACTGTACTTCTTTTTATAGAACCAAGATACTGATTTACTAAGGAATGTAAGGTTATACTTAGATGGAATTAAACCACATATAGTGACTGAAGTCATTCTCTCTCTTTGGGGCAGAGAATACACTGAGTGGTAATGTGTGCTTTATGGTTACTATCCTTGCCTTTTATTTAGAAAAGAAAGAAGAGCTTTTAAAATAATCCCCATGTAGCCCTTCAAAAAAGCTGTACCAACACATTAGTTTCGTGGCTTCAAGTTTTCCTCCCCTAGTGGCTTTCTTGTTCCCTTTCCAAGGTAGTACGAAAGTAAAGTGATTTTATTTGCCATTCTTTCCTGCCTCTGAGCTACTGAGACTAGACCCATAGCGAGGTTGTTCGTGTGTCCAAGCGTGGGAATGCTCTTGGGCAATTATTCCCTCATTAACTGTGCCTTCAATGCCCATTCCTAGTGTGTCACAGATGTCAATTGTGGGGCCCAAGCTGTGTACTAGAGACCTAGCTTGGCTGCAGAAAGAAATGGGTTCAGGGCCCAGCAAGATGGCTCAGTGGTCTAAAGCGCCTGCTTAGGAAAGCTTGGGCAGCTTCAGGGACCACGGTTGGATCCCCGGCACCACATGCTGCGCCAGCCCTGCCCTCAGGGGAGGCTGAGCTGGCCATAAAAATAAATAAACAAACAAGCAAAAGTTCTGAAACAAGAAAAAAAATAAAGGGCTGGGGAGATAGCTCCGAGGCACAAGTGCCTGCTGGGCAAGTGCAAGGTCGTGAGTTCGAACCCTGGTCCCACAAAAAAAAAAATAAAATAAAAAATAAATAAAAATAAATAAAAAAAATAAAAATAAATAAAATAAAGAAATGGGTTCAAACACCACCCATATCTTCTTCCTTTGGGGAGAGCATGCACAAGCAGGACCATGATGAAAATGGGCACCCACCCACCAGAGCCACTGAGTGATTAAAACAGTTTATTCTGTTCGCCACAAGCACCCTGGTACAGTTTTGTGATTGTCAGCCTCTTTCTTACCGCCCCTTGGAAACTCATGTATGCAATCAACGTCCCCCACCTGTTAGAAAACTTGATCATGTTGCTTCCCTTCGTAGAGCCTTCTGCTCACAAGCGTCTGTTGAGCTAGCATGTAAACACATGCAGAGCAGCCCTGGTTCTTTCATGATACCCAACCTTATTCCTAGTGAAAAAAAAAAAAAAAAATTAATGGTCAACTTTTCCAGTTTTCCTTGGCTACTGAATGAATAGTACTTCCAAATCATGAATATACACTCTTTAAATGAATGTTCATTGTTAAACAGAACAGGCCGGGAATAATAAGACATGAAGCCATTGTAATAGTTTTAGCAAGATATTTACTTGTTCCAATAAACTTAGAAGCTCTACATTTGGCATCATTCCACATGGACATTTCTGGTAGAACTTTGTACTATTTTATATCTATACATTTTCATCACCATCTTATAGCATAATCAAGTATAGCAGTGACAGTATTTTCACAATGACAGTTACTGGGAAGGTGGTTGAGGAAGGGGTCTATCATTTTGGTACAGTAGGGCAAGTGCACCAGAGAACCTTTTCTAACAAAACCATTTCTACAGTAGCCCATTCATTAATTTGTGAATGAATTAGTCTATCCATGAAATTCAGAATCCTTATGATTTAAACATCTCCCGGAAGGCCCTGTTTCAGCACTATTAGACAGCAGACCCTCGAGTTACAGCTGGTCTGACCTAGGAACAACTTGGGTTATGATGGAAAGTTTAGTTTTAACTTATGACCAGTCTTGAGTTATGACCCAAAAGCCAGCCACTTACTGTGCTTGCAGATTGTCCCATACTGATTTAACCCTTAAAGAGTTCTGGAAGAAACATGACAGCATCCTTTCTTGTACGGGGCTGAGAAATCGCGGGCCAGTCTCTCTAAGGAACCTGAGTTCTGCCTATGTATAGGACAGCGACCTGAAAGGATGTGTGAGGGAGCCTGAGCCTTCCATCTACAACCTTGGAAATGAAATGAGTTTCTAAGTCAAGGGCCTACTATACTTGAAACCAAATTTGCGACATAAGAACTTTTGGGGACACATTTAAACCATAGCATATATGTTGCATGGAAACACAAAGTGATGTTTCAGCAGGAAACCCTGCATTCGACCTGTAGACTGGAAACTGAGACCAAGTTCTCCCCGCGTCCTACAGTTCCACTTGCTGCAAACCTTCCCTGCCTTCTATTGTTATCTTCCCAGTATGAATCTTGTTAATACCTTCTCGTTACCTCAGTGGGCTGCCGTCAAAGTTGGCTTTGAGGTTATTTAAGCTTCTCTGGGATAAGTGGACATTACTTTTTGTTGTATATTCTAGGAATAGCTGTTCATAGGACAAAGGACTTGGATCTGGGCAAACACCATGGGAGCAGCTAATGGTCCTCCTTCTGCATTACTGATGGAAATTGGGTTCTTCTACTATCTTTATGGAAAGTGCTACTCAGTCCTAACGCCCCAAAACTAGAAGCCCTTGAGAGGTAGCCAGTATTATAAACTGTCAGCATCATCCAAACTGCTTTCTACGTCAACAGAAGAGATTTAGAACTATCTTTTCTTAGGAAAGGAATATGATGAAGAGGTGGGCACTCTGATGTCTTCATTGCAGGACTTGCTTCCTTCACTACCTTCTAAAAAGACTGAGTCACTTGGTATGTGTATTGCGAGGTTCTGCTATTCACTGCATGTTTTAATCAAAAAGAAAATGTGTGTCCTATTTGCAATTTGGAAGTTGATGTGGAGCCAGTCAAACTTTGTTTTGAAGGTTGAGTAAAGATTTTAGTAACCCCCCCAAAAAAATAAATAAATAAATAAAAATATATTAAGGGCTGGAGAGACAGCTCAGTGGAATAAGCATCTGCCTGGCAAGCTCAGGGTCCTGAGTTCAATCCCCAGTACCACAAAAAAAAAAAGATTTTAGTAACCAGGTATATCTTAGACTACTTTACATTGACATGAGTTCACTGAGATTGTTTTACGTAGAAAAAATTCGCCCAGAAAATGTCCGTAATCAGCAGTGTGATCTGTTAATAGAACTAGTGTAGGACATTTTGGCCTTATCGTAGTCTTCTTTGTCATTTGGTTACATTCTGTAGATGATTTTACAATTGAACTTACACTTTGTGCATGAAAGGTATACATTTTCTTGCAGTAAAACGATATGTTTGCATATTTTATTGAAAGGTAATATGATTGGGTTGGTGGGTAGCTCAGGGGTCTAAAGCACCTGCTTAGGCAGCCACAGGGACCGTGGTTTGATCCTCTGAACCACATGCCTTACCAGCCCTGCCCTCAGGCTGAACTGGCCACAAAAAGAAAGAGAGAGAGAGGAAAGAGGGAGAGAAAAGAAACAGTAATATCGTAAGTAATATGAATTCCTTTTTATTCACTAGTATGTAATGATTTACACTAGTCAGTGATGTAAACAACCTGCTTTGGCCTGGGAATCCTAGTTTCACCTCTGCTGCTCTATGTTCTCAATAGTCGTTTGACAATTTAGAAAACATCCTGAGTGGTAAAAGCCATATTAATAATTTGTGAGTGGATGAGGAGTGTTACATGGATGAAAAACAGTAGAAAAAAGAAAAGACCTAAAAAAACTAAAGCTCGTAGTTTGACAGTGAGGATTGTGGTTGATTTTCCTTGATTATGTGGCTTTAGAGGCCATTCTGACCCCTGAAGCGATATATGATATAGTACCTCAGGAATTCCTTCAAAGCTCCAGATTCTTCCCCAGTGACTTTATGCTACTTCCCTTAAAATGTCAAGTGGAAGCTTAGCAGCATTAACTAACTGAACAGTAATCTCATTATTCGTAGTCTACTACTATGCTGTAGTTTTGGCCAAAGGTCTTGACAGAAAATTCTGGAAACTGAAGGTCCTAAGCAACATAGATGGTTTGTAGTCCCCAAGGCAGGTGGCAAGGGTCCTGCCTGTGGACGCAGAGGTGCCCAGGAGTTTCCACTTCTCACTGTGATAGAACTGTGAGTACTCCCAGCATCCCACCCATCCAGTCACCTTAAGAGAGGGCAGTAGAAACCCATATGTAGATGGTTTTCTGAGCCCCAGCTCAGGGAGGGAGGAGGTCACTCAGACAAAAGGAGGCTTTCTGTTTCTTGCACTTGTGGCTCTTTATGAGTGCTGTTACTAATTAGGAAGAATCCTAGGCCCCCTCTTTCCTGGCATCCTATAATAAAGTCCAATTCTTCAGCTAACCATTTGCAGGAGAGGTGAAGAACTATGGTAAGGAGTAGCATTGTCACTATGAAAATCCAAGACATATGGGAAAAGTTAGAAATGTAGTGTTCTTGCAACTGTGGGCTATAAATGATGTGAGGAAAGCTCTTATTTACCAATCGCAAGGAACATTAATATTTGGACTAAAACCTGGAACTCTTCCTAGGTTTTATATTTCTTTTTTGTGGTTTGAAACATTTTTATTAATACAGTGGATGCATTCATCGTGGGGGATCAGCCCATGCACAACATGCATCTTGATTCTTACTGCTTCTCCTCCTTGTCCTAGTTTTAGATTTCTTAAAACAGTTTAGGAGACTACAGTTAAGGGTATGAATGCCAAAATACTGATTTTTGTGTTTAAGTTGCATCCATATCAGAAGGTTAATTTATTTCAATAATTAAGCACAGGACATTTAGATTGAGGCTTCCTATCAGTAGTTCCCCACTGGACGGCTCTTGAATCTTGCGTATGCATGCCGGAGAGGTGTCTGTGTGGAATATTCTCTGCACGGTTTTTAGCTCTGGAGGGTATATCAGTTTACTCACACTTTAGTGTGGTGAGCAGAAGGGGGGAAGCTTGAGAGTCTCTTTAATCCAGGAAAGCTGTGGGAATATTTATAATATCATATTTTTCTGTTCCACTTTTCCTAAGGGGCAGCTGAGGGAACAGTCCCTCTGGGACCTAGGCGTGAGTCACTATGCAGTCAGCAGTGTTGCTTGTGAGCTGTGGGCCAGCAGTAGTCACTCCGCACCTGACCTGCTCTGAGAAGCTCATCGTTGGCTGATTAGTGCATTTGTCCATCTGTCTTAAAGGTTTCTACTACAGCGGAGGGGTGTGTGTGTGTGTGTGTGTGTGTAGGGGAGGAAGCTATAAGAATAGTTGGTTTATGTGCTTCAAATTCCCTTCTACTTTGTAGGGGAATCACATACTGTGTCCAAGACAGAGACATCCTGTGAGAAACAGATTTTGTTAGAGTCTGAAATGACAGGACTGGTTTAAATTTAGCATTTGTCGGGGGAATGCTGCCTCTAGGTAACACACAAATAAAATGATTCCAAATGTTTCATCTGATGCCAGCTGTGTCGCCTTCTGCAGAAATCATTTTGCCGCATGCACTTGAGAGCACCCAGCACAGATGTGTCCCTCTGCCTCACAGACCCTTCACTGAAAAACAGGCTTGACTGTGCTGCCGTCCCAGAGGAGCTGTGCCCGAGCCCCATCCATCATGGCATCTCTTACACATCTCTCCCCGTGTCCTGTCAGCGCAGGGGCAGGATCAGAGCAACAGACTCTGCCTGTGGGGACTGAGTGTCCCTGGGCATGGCAGCCACTCATGCCTCCTTATTTTCCTTGGGACCTGGTGAATCATCCTTTGTGCTGTGGTACGGGCGGCGTGTGACTCATTTCAGTCTGTTTTCTGCCCAGTCTCAGCCCAGTGGCTCGTTTCTGGAGAGGGCCCTTCCTTGTCTGTTAAATGTCATGCTTCACAACATTTCCCTTTGTAGCCGCCCCATGGCTGCTTCACCAGAGATTAGTGTAAGTTAAATAATAAGATGACAACAAAATTGCCTCTGTTGGGGTGAAACTCTCCAGGCCTCGCAGACATTTTTGTAAGCCCATAATTTGCATAGTGCTGTATGGTGACAACAATTCTAGACTTAATAATTTTGTTTCCTTTGTTTTTATCAGGGGACTTAGGTGTATTCAGTGTCAAGTGTGAAATAAACATCTGCTTAAACTCGTTTTTGGAGCAAATGTAATTGATGGTTCTCAATTTCTAATGGTCTTCCTTTTCCTTTCCCCTCTCCTTTTTTTTTTTTTTTTTTTTTTTTTTTTTTTTTTTTTTTTTTTTTTTTTTTTTTTTGGTGCTAACAGGGATCTAACTCAGGACCTTGCACTTGCCTGGCAAGAACTTATCCACTGAGCTATCTCCCTGTCTCCTCTCTTTTCTTTTTTCACTTGTCCATATACATTTTGAAGAAACAATTTTAATTTCTTTCTCCCTGCATGCTTTTACTAATTTATAGCAGAATGGTTTCTCCAGAAGAAGCAGTACCAGTCAAGTTGGAGAGAGGAGTGTCCCAGATACCTGGAGTGGGTAAGGCGCATCTTCTCTAGAGAGGGGAGGCTCTTTCAGATGCTTCTCTCAGATATTAAAGGAGCTCACAGTAATAACCTGGTGTGCTGAAGGGCCAGGACAAGGGGCAGCAGTGTCCCGCATCTTTGCCAGGTGTGCGGCAGGCGTGTGCCCGCCTTCCTTCCTTGGCCTTTGGGTGAACGTTGATGTTTCTCAGCAGAACAAAGGCAGTGTTTTCCCAATGGATTTATTTGATCACATTTCTTTTTCAAGGCAAATTTTAGGTTTTTACAAGGGAAAAATCTCAGCTTTTCCTAGATTAAGACACAGATTGTAAAATATTTTGCTGGGTCAGGATAAAAAATTACCTCACCCTGAGATGAGCTCAGTATCTTGCTCAAGACCCAAATGCCTCGAAAGTTTAAGTAAGTTTGATTTGAAGAAAATTGATGGAAAACAATTGAGTCCCTGTGTGAGAGAGCTACCTAATGAACCAGAAGTCTGATGTCATCCTTACAATGGCTTGATGAGTGGAGAATATTCCATTTAATAGGGTGTTCCTGACGGAGGAGCCCTTACCAGCTGAAAGACGAGCTACCAGTCCCGCAGCTGTGGTCCAGAGAAGGCCAGGCATGGCATGCTCTTGCCGTGTGTTTTAAATTAGCTTAGCCAAGCTATAAATACTTTGAGTAATTTCTAAAAAATGAAATATTTCTGTCTAAGCCAAAAGACTGGGTTGTGCAACCCAAATTAACTTCTTATGGAAGTGAAGTCTGGGAAACAGAATAGAAGGGTGTTTCTAACTCTGGCTCACTAAGTGAGATTAATTATAATTGTTCGTATTTGCTCTGAGGATTTCTCAGTCACCTCTGGCATGACGTGCAAATTCCTGCCCATGGGCTCCTGGCTTCCACTGAACGCCCACAGCAGCCTCATGGACGGCCCTCATCCTCTGATACTCAGCTCTTCATGGGCTGCTCGCAGTGTCCATGGTTTTGCCCCAACTCAAGGTGCTTTACCTAACTGGAGCGGCCTGTCTTTCTCTCTGTCCTGGTTGGCATTTTCACTCCCCTTTTCCAGCTCTTGGGAAATCCTCTACTCCAAGAAAGTTGTCTAAAGAAACTTAAACAATTTTTAATCACTCTGCCTCATCTCCTTTCTTTTTCATCTATAAGCAACATTAATTTTACATCCAGGATAAGTTGCCGTTGGTGGAAGATTTATGTTGACTCCCTTCAAACAGGAAATTGCTCCAAACAGCACACAGTGTTAGAATGACTGTAGTGGTTAAGAGGTTGCAAATGAGATGTCAGAGACGCAGTTTTCCTTCTCTTTTTACCTCATGAAAGAGATAAGGGACAATGAGGGAAACAGGAGGCAAACCTGGAGTTCTGAAACCTGAGCCCCACGGATTGAGCTGAACTGAGTGATGCTGAGATTTTGGTTTTTCAGACTTCAGAACCAGGTGTGCTGTTTTAACAGGAGCTTTGGATAATCAGACCTGTCAGCCCATGGTGACATTTCCTGTCATCACTCTTTGTTTCCTTGGTCTAGAAAAACAAATGCCATTAGGCAAATATTGCTTAATAATTATTGGAATATGCAGACAATAATGCTAGTACCAGAGCATATGGGAAAGACATAAAAATAAAGACTTAAACTCAAAATTCCACCGCACTCAAGATTGAATTGTTGTTATCAGGTTATATCTTGTACTATGCCAATGGTGCGATCTAGAGGTACATCCTATGCGATTACATGAACATGCTTTTTGGGATTTAATAATTACAAAGACCATAGAATTTTCACAATTGGAGTGAAGATGTGAGTGGGCTATGAAACTTCAGGTATAGTAAAAGGCGAAATGTAGAACGTTTGAACTGATGGAGGAGAGTCCTGGAAAGAAGAGAGGATCTGTCTAAGAGAACAATCAGACTTTCCCTTCAGTACACAGAGGCAGCAGAAGTATCACTCCACTGAGAAGAGGCATGAATGCCAATGGCGAGTGTTACTGATGAGGCATGTGGCACAGTCCTCATATTCACTGCAATAGCTAAAGAGCCTGTGGTGCTAACATGGCTAAAGACTGTAGAGATAAGAAACTAGCATCTTAAGAAGTGGAGAATAGGGGCTGGGGAGATAGCTCTATGGCACAAGTGCCTGCCTGGCAAGTGCAAGGTCATGAATTCAAACCCTGGTCTCACACACACACAAAAGTGGAGAATAATAAAGCCCAGGGACAGCTGCAGTGGGTTAGTTGGGGATTCCCAAAACCTGGGATTCAAGGAGACAGATAATATAGCTTATTCTAATGGCTCCTTGATTGTTGTCTCCTCCCTTGTTTGGGATGTTAATGGTTGTCTCTTCCCCTGCTTGGAATGTTTTCAGTTAGCATTTGTATTAATCTAATGTTAAGTAAATGGTAAAAGAGGTAATGATCTCTAGTCTGTATTCGCCAAACCAGTTATGCACATTCCTTAGCCTGTCCTTAAATACTCAATAAAAGTAAGATCCTTCTGTGGGTTCGGGCACACTTTGAGAGACAGATCTCAGTGAGACCTCTGGGCTGAATTCATTGGTCTTCTCGTTGTTTCTTTTGGCACTGATACATAACAACATACAACAAAAGACAAAGCTCTTCTACTCCTCACCTCTAAAGATCTATTTCTTGACTATTTTTTCTGTGTCTCAGTCAATGGCATGCATTCATAAAGCCTCAGAAACAACAATGGAAAGAACACCCTCAATATTATACTTAGTTCTTTTATTTTTTCCCCAAATCAAAGCGTACATCAATGTACTTTCAAAGTATATCCTCAAGATGTCTTTTTAGTGTCACTACTACTACATGTCTCTATGAAACAGAAAGATAAGCCAATGAGTTCTTCACTGGCATGATAATAATTCTGTCCTGTCTTTTGTGAAGAAAAATCAGAAATGACCACCAGAATATAGGGCTGGGAGAGGCACCTGGCATGTCAGAAAGCAAACCAGTGTGTTCTATGTCTTCTACTCCAACCTGTACCTTTAAGCAGTATTAGCTATGTGAGATCTTGCCTTGACACAAGGGTACTATAAATAGAACACAAGTTCCTTTCCCTCCCTTGTGGTAGGGCTCCTAAGATTGGTTCTACTGGTATGTCTCTGAGACTCTAATAGCACTTTTATCCTGCTGTCTCATGTCCCCTCTGCCCAAACCCTCCTCAGGCATCCCTCTTCTGACCTCATCCGGGGAAGCTCAGGGCACAAAAGCTAAAGCACCTCGAGAGTCAGAACAGACTTGTGAGTCGGGAAAACAGCTGTGTCATAACGAGCAGAAGATTGTGTAACTTCTTACACTGAGAGGAATATGGGTTAGAGAGAGACATGAAGATTCAGAGCGGTTTTTTTCTTTTTTTTTTTTTAAGATCAGATGCAATGGTGTAAGATTTAACATATTTCAAACTGTAAATAAGAGTTTAAAATAATGAGAAATCAGGGCCAGTGAGATAGCTCAATGGACTAAGCGCCTGCTTAGGCAGGGGCAGCACTTGGGTTTGATCCTCAGCACCACATGCCGTGCAGGCCCTGCCCCCAGGCCCACTGAGGCAGCCACTGAGTCCCATGTGGTGGCACCTGCCTGTAATCCCAGCCCTCAGGAGACTTAAAACAGGAAGATCACTAAAAGTGCAAGCTGCATGGTGAGACCCTGGACCAAATACATACACTAAGAACAAAAAAAGATGAGACTTCAAAAAACATTTCATATATTACATTTGAATTCTAATTGTAATATACTTAACCATTTTCTCAAGTGAAGGAAATCAAGCATACAATTGGGACTGGGGAGATGGCTTGGCTGTGTAAGTGCCTGCCTGGCAAGCATAAGGACCCAGGTGAGACTCTGGCACCACATGCTGCACTGGGTGCATGATGTGACCCCTAAACCTGGTGTGGTAGCACACCCAGCATAATCCCAGCAGTGGGGAGGCTGAGATAGGAAGATATTAGTCCAAGATACATACAGAGACCCTGTGTCAAGCAAACAAACAAATAAGGGCCAGCCAGATAGCTCAGTGGACTGAAGTGCCTGCCTAGGCAGAGCTTAGTGGCCAGGGTTCCATCCTGTGCTGGTTCCAACTCCGGGGTGCACTGAGATGGCGATTAAAACTGGGCATGGAGTGGCTCACGCCTGTAATCCCAGCACTTGGGAGGCTGAGGCAGGAGGATTGGTGCGAGTTCGAGACCAGC
>PVJA010051344.1:0-12877 GCA_004027025.1 Myocastor coypus | reverse complement strand
GTGGGTGTCCCCCTAACTTTTGACACTTCAGACCAGTTACTTAACCATTGTACGATTTGGTTTCTTCCTCTGCAATGGTGCATATCATTTATCCTACTGGTGGCTGAGAAAAGTGAATGAAGAAGGGCTGGGGAGATAGCTCTGTGGCACAAGTGCCTTCGTGGCAAGTGCAAAGTCGTGAGTTCGAACCCCGAATCCTGAAGAAAAAAAAAAAAAAAAAAAAAAAAGTGAATGAAGAGGATGTGCCCGAAAATGCCCTGCCCGCTATAGTTTGCACTACACTTTAGAGCCATAAACCCTCCTGCCCCAACTAACGCACGCCCTAAACCAGCACTCTCCAAGGGAGCCGCCCTTGCCTCCTGAAGAATCATGGGCTATGAAGTCCTTTGGTGGCCACACCCTCGTGCTCTGCCACGGAAATAAAGACTACGTCTCCCAGAATGTCGTGCGGAAGCCACCGCCCACACCACCTCCCCTGTTCCGCCCCCTGGCGCGTGACTTCCTGGGATGTGTAGTCCCCGAAGAATTTGGCTAGGCGCCGCCGCCCAGGGAAGAACCACACAACCCAGAAATCCTCGCACGCTCTCTTCCTCCGCCCCTTCTGGAGTCTGAGTGCTGTTTTTGTTGTTGGTGAAAGGTGAGGGGAACAGCTGATCGTCTGTGGGGTAAGAAACTTGACCTAATTACGGGAGGGGGATTTTCTGGGGGCCAGCCCACTTTCCAGTCTGCAAAAGGATCTTCTGAGGGAACTGTTAGAAGGGACATGAGCGAGCGTTTAGGTTTTAATACTTTACGGATTAGAGAAATCACCCCCACGTTTTGAGAGTTTTTGGTTTCAAGGGGGCCCTCAACAGGGAAGATGCCCCTCGTTGTGCCCACTTTTTTATGAAGCCTATTCCATCAAGCTTGGTACGATTAGAGGAGTCTGGAAGGAGCTGAAACCTTCGCTTTATCCCCTCCAGACAACGTTTGGCCCTCACTCGCCTTCTTTCCTAAATCCGAAGGCCTATACAATGTTAAAGCCCTAGAGGGAGAATTTCCAAGTTGTAGAATGCCAAGGAATTCTTGAGGCCTAGAGTCGGGAACAGGACCCATGAGCACTCCATGTGAATAACTCATCCCGGCCACACGATACATACACTTCAAGTGGCCAGAACTTTCAGCATGGAGAATGTTTGCAGCTGTTAGAGGTTTTCTTCATGGTTAGTATTTGAGGCTTCCCCAGGCATAGATCTTTGGAGACAGTTTATACTCCTTTCAGAATTGTATTTGGAAAGAACATGAGCTAGCTTTATCAGGAATTTTTCAGAAATGAAAATTCAAAGAAACCTCTTGTCTTCGATTCAGTTTCTATTTTGGAGGGAGAAGTTGCTCTTTTTTATATTGCTAGCTTACCTTTCCTTTTCCATTGAGTTTCTGTTTTTCTTTTAAAGTTCCTCCCCCCATTCCTTGACCCTAGTGTGGGTTTGTGATGTTTGGAGGCATGCATATGACTAGTGGTGGTGGCTGATTGGATGCATCAGGTGCACTGACACAGGAAGCAGATTAGTGTGCTGGAAAGGAGATGAGAAGAGGGCTGGCTCACAGCCCTGGGCTGAAGACTTTTCCTGATTGTTGTTATTCTGATCTGTCCACACTCCACCCTCATATTTTCCAATTAACTCTCTCAGGCCAACTTGGAACATCCCTTCCTCCCGACCCATCTTATATAGCATATTTTCAACTACCACTCCTTGCAGATGGCAGGATTCAAGTACTTTTGAGGCTAAGTGTAGCAAAGAGAGAGTGGAGAAGGGAATACTATAGCTGGGTTAACATCCATTCAAGCCAGTAGGTTTCTACACCTGTTTTAGGCAAGATCTGGAAAGAAAACGCTAGGTTCTTTTTTAACTATTTCTTCCTTTTCTCAACCTAAATGTATGTTCACCCTCTCTGAGGCCCCTTACTGTCCACTCATGTCTGTCCCCTACCCAGGGTGGGGCTTTCCTGGCTCTAATCCCCCACATTCCAACTCCCCACACCACCACGTTCCTGCTGAGTGTTTCACCCTACCCTTGAAGCTGCCGCCTCCAGAATTCTTGACTTCCTGGAATAATGAAGTTGAGAGACAGAACCTGTCTTTCCTTATATCTTCCCTTCCCTTTATTTCTTAGAAGAGAGAAACTTTTTTGCTTCTCTAGAATCCATAGGGGGAGATAGCTGGGGTGGGGATGTGGGCTGAGGGATCAGGATGAGGATTGGTCTGTCAGTCTCCACCCCCATTCCCAGCCATATTCTAGCTCTGAGGATACAATCATTCCTTTCAGAGATAGTTGCTACTTTCAGGTGTCACAGTTCATTCCTAGGTACAGTCGGATCAACAAGCTCAGGAGTAGGAATAGAGACCTGCTCAAATGAATGGGCCTCACACCATGGTTGTTTTTTTACTGCAACAGCCAAAAGGTGTGGGAAGGGGATAGAAAAATGAAGACTAGAGAATTTGGGGAGCTAAGAAGCAAAAAGAAGGGATCAAGAGGGGCAGAGCTGGGGGGTGCTGCAACTAAATCAGTACAGCAGTAGAAACTGCTGAGAACTAACCTCTAAAAAAGACTTCTGAAGGTTGGCAGCATGACACAAGGTAGGTGCTGACTTGGGCAGACCTATGTACTAGATGAGAGTGGTACCTTTAAAAGGTCCTGTAACACTCAGAGGCTGGGAACCAGGTGTGCCCTCATCTTGAGGTGAAGTGACCACAATGAGTGGGGTGGGGATAGAGTTGGGGGGAGGAAGGTAGAGTGGAGCGACTTTAGGATATCAACCCTTTCTCTCATAGGAGGGCACATACCTCAAGGACAGGATGGAAGAATCATCACTAAGCCGGGCACGTTCCCGGGGTGGAGTCAACTTTCTGAATGTAGCGCGGACCTACATCCCCAACACCAAGGTGGAATGTCACTACACACTCCCCCCAGGCACTATGCCTAGTGCCAGTGACTGGATTGGCATCTTTAAGGTATCCTGGGGACCCCTTTTGGCTTGGGCTTATGGGGATTGGGTTTGTTGGAATAAGAGTGACTAGCTTCTTAGATTCTGGGTCTGAGTTGATAGAAAAGAAGAGAAACAAGCCCAGAAACCACCTATACAAGCAAAGCCCGTGTTCCCATTTTGCCTTGACCCCTCCTGACAGCTTAATGCTCTCTCACACTCTCCCTGTCTCATCTGTGCCATTATAACACCGTCTTATACCCTCTTTCAGTCTTTTAGCCCCCTCTACCAGCCATAGCTAGTTGATGCATCATCGTACCTCTCACATACCTTGGGCTTCACAGGTGGAGGCTGCCTGTGTTCGAGATTACCACACATTTGTGTGGTCTTCAGTTCCTGAAAGTACAACAGATGGTTCCCCTATCCATGCCAGTGTCCAGTTCCAAGGTACGAAAGAAGATGGAAAACAAGAAGGAGCCAAGGGTTTAGGAAAAGGTTTAGATGGGGGTAGTGGGCACAGAGAACAAGTAAATGCAAATAATCATATAGGATCCATGCATTGTGGCACGCACCTATAGTCCCAGCTACTTGGAAGGCTGAGGTAGGAGGATCACTTGGGCCCAGGAGTTCAGAGCCAACCTAGACAACATAGTGAGAGCCAAGGGAGCCTCTACTGAGAAAATATTCAACAGGCATCAGCAGACATGGAAATATTAGGTGGATTTTCACAGAATCAGGGACTTAGAGACATAAAAATCTTAGGAGAGCATCTGGTCCTCCCACCTACCAGTAGAAGGAGAACTGCCCTTATACAACTGAAGGGTGTGTAAAAGAATGACCAAAAGATTTTGAAAGACCTGGGTTCAAATCTCAGCTTTCATTCTTACAAACTAGTTAGCCTTGGGCAGATGACTTAACCTCTCCGTGTCTATTATCTAATAGTAAAAGGAGCTTCCTGGATTATATAACAGTAATAGGATTTTAAATTATACAATAAACATATTAGCACCCAGTAGTATTTGGTACATGTTGAGCACTCAGTAAATGGCAGCTAGCATTATTATAATTATGAGAGCTGGTATTGGCCTTGGAAAAGAGGAGAGAGCTAGGTAAAGAGGAGGGAAGAGAATGTCCTCAAAGAATGGTAATACCTACTGTGAGAGGCGAAGAGAAAAAGAATGCTACATGGGACAGAGAGTAAGGGGCTGGAGTAAAGAACAATGGCAAAATGTGGAGTGCTAAGGGGAAAAGGGACCTGCTGGCTCATGAAGGCCAGGAATCATACTGAGGTCCTGGTTCTGTTCTTCCCACAGCCAGCTACCTGCCCAAACCTGGAGCCCAGCTCTACCAGTTCCGATATGTGAACCGCCAGGGCCGTGTATGTGGGCAGAGTCCCCCCTTCCAGTTCCGAGAACCAAGGCCTATGGATGAGCTGGTGACCCTGGAGGAGACAGATGGTGGCTCTGACATCCTGTTGGTTGTCCCCAAGGCCACTGTGCTACAGGTGAGAAACGTGCAAGAAGAGAAGACAGTATTGCAGGGAGGACCTACTTGCTTCACCATCCCCTCATCAAGAGTCTCAGATAAAGAACTCATTAGGAGTTAGACAAAGTCAGTTTTCCAGAAAGTCTCACCCTGATGGAGACACAGATATGTGGGGTGGGAGAGCAAGCCACCCACAGGCCAGGGTAACACAGGACTTCACAAGAACTCTTTATACTTGCCTTCTCTGAGCACTACATCCTGACCTAGACCCTAGGCCAGTAGTAGTGAACTTAGGTCACACGTGTTATTTGCTTTTCTTTTAAAACAAAACATGCCAGATGTGGTATTGTACTCAGGAGGCTGAGGCAGGACAATCATTTCAAGTTCAAGGCCAGCCTAGACTGCACAGACACTGTCTCAAAAAAAAAAAAAAAAAAGTGTTAATGTATCAGTTGCTTTTTCTAAACTAAAACCTCAGTATTAAGATTTAGGCCAGGGGGGCCCGGCAGGATGGCTCAGTGGTCTAAAGCACCTGCTTAGGAAAGCTTGGGCGGCTGCAGGGACCGCAGTTCGATCCCCAGCACCACATGCTGCACCAGCCCTGCCCTCAAGGCAGGCTGAGCCGGCCATAAAACTAAATAAATAAACAAAAGTTCTGAAACAAGAAAAAAAAAATAAAAAGTTCTTTAAAAAAAAAAAAAAAAAAGATTTAGGCCAGGGAGCAGCTGGGCATGGTGGTGCACACCTGTAATCCTGCACTTGGGAGGCTGAGGCAGGAGGATTGTTGTGAGTTTGAAACCAGCCTGGGCTACAAGGCTGTGAGTGCAAGGCCAGCCTGAACTACATAGTGAGACCCTGTCTGAAAAACAAACAACGATTTAGCCACGGAGATCACTCAGTGGAATAAGTGTTTGCCTAGCAAGTGCAAAGTTCTGAGTTCAATCCCTGGTACCATTAAAAAAAAAAAAAGATTTAATTGCCGTGTTGGCACTTTGCAGTAAATACATGGATTTGGGGCTACAATTTGGGCACTCATTTCCTAAAGGTTCACCATAAGGAACACAGAAGAAGGGCGGGTGGGCCTGCTACCAGGACAGGTGAGGAGACAGGGTAGATAATCAGAGCCACACCTGCCCCATTCAGAGACTATAAGTGGCTCTTGGCCCTCCAGATGTGATTAATTCTCTGAGGCCTAATATATGGGTAAGATACACTCTGGATTTTGAAGACTTAGTGTTTATAAAAGAACATAGAAGATCTTGATACTTCTATACTGATTATATATCAATAGAGGATTATATATCCATTATATATAGATAAAGTAGATTAAATAAAATATTATAAAGATGTGTTTCAGGGCTGGGGAGATAGCTCCGAGGCACAAGTGCCTGCTGGGCAAGTGCAAGGTCGTGAGTTTGAACCCTGGTCCTACCAAAAAAAAAAAAGATGTGCCGGGCGTGGTGGCTCACGCCTGTAATCCCAGCACTCAGGAGGCTGAGGCAGGAGGATCGGTGCGAGTTCGAGACCAGCTTGGACTACAAAAGTGAGCTCAAGGCTAGCCTGAACTGCATAGCGAGACCCTGTCTCAAAAAGACAAAAAAAAAAGATGTGTTTCAACGGGTGGCCAAATAGCTCAACAGATTAAAGTGCCTGCAAGCAGGCACAGAGACGGGGGTTCAATCCCTGGGCCTGCCATGCTGGCCCCACCACCAGGGCATACTGAGCCAGCAGTTGAGACCAGGCATGGTAGCACATGCCTGTAATCCCAGCTCTTGGGAGGCTGTAAACAGGCGGATCACTGTGAGTCCCATCTAGTAGTGAGACCCTGAACACCCTGCAGACCCTTCCCTAAAATACAAAAAAAAAAGAACTTCACATGTTTCTAGTTACTTTGGGAGTCGCTAATAGAAAAGTTAAACTTATGCATGGCTTGTGTTATATTTCTTTTGGGCCAGATAGAGAATTAGGCAGTGGAGGCAGATAGTGGCAAGGAAGACTTCCTGAAGGAAGGTCAGGGTCAGGGTCAGGGCCAGGTAGGGAGGAAATTCATCACCCAAACCAGAGGCAAGGCCTGAGGAAGGCTCTGAAGGTAAGAGCATGAGGCTTTTGTGGGATTTTGATAGACCCTTGCCCCCTAGAACCTCAAGTCTAGTAAACTTAAGGACTCAATACAAGAATAAGAATATAGCAGGGTACAGTGGTACACAGCTGTAATCCCAGCATTCAGGAGACTGAAGCAGGAGTATAATAATTTGGAGACCAGGCTAGGATGCAGAGCAAGACTGTGCCTGCTAAAGGAAGGGAGGACGGACAGACGGATGGACAGACAGGCGGACAGATGGAAAGAAGAAAGGAAGACAGTGTTTATACATTAGCTAAGTCAAATCTGTGTTCAGTGTTGTGTTTTCACATTCATTATTCTCATTTAAACCTCACAGGATCCAGGCATCATAGTGCACACCTATAATCTCAGCACTGTGGGAGGCTGAGACAGGAAGATTATAAGTTCAAGCCCAGTGTGGACAACATAGTGACTTAATGAGACCCTATCTCAATAAATTAAAAGGGGCTGGGGATTTAGCTTAGTGCAAAGGCACTGTGCTCCACCCCACACAAAGGGATCACCTCACAAATAAGGACACAGAGTTGCAGAAGTTCAGCAGTTTGTTCAGTCATATAGCTAGTAAAAATTATATTGCTAATTTGCCCTAAGTGTGTCTGACTTAAGAACAGATAAGGTAAACTTAGGGAAACACCCCCTTTCTTCTGTATCTTATGTCAGAACCTCGTGACTGCTGGGTGAGAAAGGAGCCAGGCCTAAGGTGAGATGGTAAGAAAGGGATAGCAGAAGGGTGCTGTGACTGGAATGTCCAAGTAGGTGGAGGACAGGGCTCCCCAACTACAATATCCATCCAGGGAGTTCCAGGGCCTTCCAATGGATACCTAATGGGCCTCTTCTCCTTCTGCCTCATTTCTGCTTTCTGCCTTTTCTCTCTGTAGAACCAGTTGGATGAGAGCCAACAGGAGCGGAATGACCTGATGCAGCTGAAGCTGCAGCTGGAGGAGCAGGTGGCAGATCTGAGGAGACGAGTTCAAGAGCTTGAGACGGCTCTGGTGACAGCCAGGAAGGAGCACACAGAGCTGACAGAGCAGTATAAGGTGGGACTCGGGCTTGGAAGGGCATGGGGCCGAGGTGCTCACCCAGCATCCAAAATCAGAACCCTGGCCAGGCATTGTGGCACACACATATAATCCTAGCACTGCGGAGGCTGAGGCCAGGAAGATTGCTGCAAGTTTGAGACCAACCCAAACTACACGGGCTCTGTATTGACTAAACAAAATCAGAAGCCAGCAAAAGAGGGGGGAAGAGACATACTAATGAACTTATAAGATGGTTCTGCCATCAAGGAAATAGGTTTAAGATCTAACAAGTGGGATTGAGCTTGGTTCAAGAAGAGATATGTCCCAAATTTGTAATGAAAGCTGATTCTTTGAGTGTGAGGGTTCTTGGATAAGGTGGAAGTGGCCACATTCCCAGATTAGGGAATGTGCCCGTACAGCTTATTGTTCGAGAAAGGTGACAGGGTAGAAGTGAGGTGGTCTAGTGCTGGTGTGCTGCTACGCTTTTGTTCCTATCTTGGAAAAATGAGCCTCAGCCTCTCTCTTCTGTGGGAACTTTAATTCCAGGGGCTTTCCCGGGCTCATGGAGAGCTCACAGAGGAGAGGGACATCCTGAGTCAGCAGCAGGCAGACCACGTGGCACGCATCTTGGAGCTGGAGGATGACATCCAGACTATCAGTGAGAAGGTGCTGACAAAGGAGGTGGAGCTGGACAGGTGAGGCCCTGCACATTGTTTTTGTGACCACAGCATGCCAGCCTTCTATTTCAGGCCAGCCAGCCTGCTCTGTCTCCCCCAGTGTCTTTGTTACTTCCCTGTCTCAGGTATTGCAGCTGCTACAAAGCCTCTGGTGCCTTATTTTCTTCTGTCTTTCCAAAAATGCTGCTCTGCATTTCTCACCTGCTGAAGTAATCGTAGTTACCACATCCTGTATAGCAAAAGCTAAGAGTTTGGAATGGAGGATTTAGAAAAAGAATATGGATAGACCTAGATAAAATAAGTGAGGATGGGGGAGCCGGGGAGATAGCTCCATGGCACAAGTGCCTGCCTGGCAAGTGCAAGGTCGTGAGTTCGAACCCTGGTCCCTCAAAAAAAAAAAGAGAGAGGAGAGAGGGGCCCGGCAGGATGGCTCAGTGGTCTAAAGCTCCTGCTTAGGAAAGCTTAGGCGGCTGCAGGGACCACGCTTCGATCCCCGGCACCACATGCTGCGCCAGCCCTGCCCTTAGGGCAGGCTAAGCGGGCCATAAAAATAAATAAATAAACAAACAAAAGTTCTGAAACAAGAAAAATAAATAAAATAAATAAAATTCTTTAAAAAAAAAAAGAGAGAGAGGATGGGTATCAGATTTTATTGCAGGAGAGGTACAATTCCCTTCTTAAGAAATACTAAAGCTGGTGATCTAGAAATGTATAGACCACACCTGTGAAAATGGCATAAATCATAGAATCTCAGTGTTGGAAATGGTCTAAGGTATACAGGAAGTCACTGTCACGAGACAACCTCTTCTAGTTTTGGACCATTGTTACTTAGTTCTCATGTAGAGAGCCATACTTTATCCTCTTATAATTTGCCAATGGGTCCTATTTTTTAAATTCTTATTTTTATTAGTGTATGTTTGTAGTACATAATTATCACATTGATTGGGGGGAGTCAGTACATGTACTCCACATATCTTAATTCCCTTTTCAGGGCTGGGGATATAGCTCAGTGGCACAACACCTGCCTGGCAAGTGCAAAGTCCTGAGTTCAAGTCCTGGTACCAAAAATTCCTTTTTTATCCCCCGTATCTTTGTGTAGAGACCTCCAGAATCACACAGAAGTTTTTTTCCTATCAGAAAACTTATTTCTATCAAAATTTCAACCCATTTCTGTTTTTCAGGGGTTTTTGTTTTTTTTTTTTTTTTTTTGAAACGGAGTCTTGCTATGCAGTTCAAGCTGGCCTTGAGCTCACTTTTGTAGCCAGGCTGGTCTCGAACTCACATAGATCCTCCAGCCTCAGCCTTTCAAGTACTGGAATTATAGATATGCACCGTGTTTTTTGGATTTTTACCAGGTTAAATACTGTAGTTCTTTCATTTAGCAAATATTACCAATTCCTCTTATGTAGGACTGGGAGTTTTGATATTTTTAGAAATTCTTTGAAGGAAAGATGTTCTGCCCAAGCCTAGGGTAATAAAAGAACTGATCTGAGAGGCTTCTTCAGGATGTGCTCACCTTGCCTTAGGAAGATACTACTGCCCTGCGGCTTTAGGGTCTGGCTGGACTGGGGTCAGTGTACTGCAGCCTGTGTGTCAAATCTAGCCTGCTCCTTGGTTTTGCATAGCCCACAAAGAAGATATTTTTTAAACATGTTTTAATGGATGAAGAACAGATTAAAAGAAAAATATTTTGTGATGTAAAAATTACATGAAATTCAAATCTCTGTTCATACTTGAAGCTTTATTGGGACACATGGTCATTTTTTTACTTATTGTCTCTAGAGTACAGTGCCAAAGTTGAGTCATTGCCCCTGAAACCATATGGCCTGCAAAGCCTTATTTATTTATCTATTTATTTATTTGGCATAGAGTCTTACAATGCAGCTTGGACTTATACTGATCCTCCTGCCTCGGTCTCCCCAGCAATGGGGTTAAAAGCCTGTGCCACCACACCCAATTTCAGTGCTGGCTCTGCAAGGGGTCAGCACTAGGGATCAAACCCAGATCTTGCACTTGCTAGGCAGGGGCTTAGACTGCCCAGCTATCTCCCCAGCCCAAGCCTAAAGTATTATCAGGCTGTTTACAGATGAAGTCTGCCAACTTCTGATGTAGAATAAAATCAGTTTTATTCATTTATTTTACAGTTAAGCTCTCAAATGTTTTATTGATTTATTTTTTTAGAGATAGGGTCAGTTACTAGACTTAGGTTACCCAGGCCAGGCTCAAAACTGCAGTCCTCCTGCCTCAGTCTCCCAGAGTGCTGGGATTATAGGCATGTCCCATCATGTCCAACTAGAACAAAACTTTATCAGTGACTGCCCCTTGTCTAAAAGAGCCTAGATTCTAGTCTCTTGATTAAAGTCAGCCAGGAAATCATCAGCAGGCATTCCTTAAGACAGCGGTTCTCAACCTGTGGGTCATGATCCCAGCAGGGGTTGAATGACCAAAACACAGGGGTCGCCTAAAGCCATCAGAAATCATAACCATAGCAAAATTACAGTTTTGAAATAGCCACCAAAATTATTTTTTGGTTTGGGGTCACCGCAACATGCGGAACTGTATTGCAAGGTCACATCATTAGAAAGGTTGAGAACCACTGCCTTAAAATGATATATAGTGGCCAGGGAGGTAGATCAGTAGAATGAGTGCTTGCCTGGAAAGCACAGGGTCCTGAGTTCAATCCCTGGTACTGCAAAAAAAAAAAAAAAAAAAAAAAGATATATAAAGGTCAAGCATGATAGTCCATGCCTGTGAACTCAGTACTCCATGAGATTGAGGCAGAAGTATCAGAAGTTCAAGCCTAATGTGGGCAAACTTAACAAGACACTGTCTCAAAATGAAAAATAAAAAAAGAACCAGGGATGTACCTCAGTGCGAAGGGCCTGAGTTCAGTTCTCAGTTCCACTCTCACCACCCCCTTCCCACCATCAGTGCATGCAAACACGATGATATGTGAAGAGAGAAGAAATTTGTTTTATGCCTCACTTATACTATAGAACCAGGAGTCTTGGCTCTTTGAAACTTAGAACTGGGTCCTCTGGTATGGTGACTTCAGCATTGTAGAGTGAAATAGACGCTTGGGCCTAGAGGAAGACCAGCAAAAGGAATAGGACAGAGGTCCTACTGAGTGACCAAATGACCCAACATATTGTCCCCTGCTTTCAGAGTTAGAGACACAGTGAAGGCCTTGACTCGGGAACAGGAGAAGCTCCTCGGACAGCTAAAGGAGGTCCAAGCCGACAAGGAGCAAAGTGAGGTAAGAGAGTCACAATTATCACTTGTTCAGCTGGTATTCACTGAATCCCTTCTGAGTGCCAGGCACCAGCAGGGATAAAAATGGAAAGACTCTGTGTACACTGTACTCCAAATACACTAACTACACCTAAATCAGGATTTGTCCCAGTGAAATATAAGGAGTGTCACAGGGGAAAGCTAAATCAGGATTATGGTACCCTAGAGAGGTAGCTGAGAGGTTATTTTGTTGGAGTCATTAGAAAAGGCTATTAAGAGCTGAGGAGATAGCTCCATGGCACAAGTGCCTGCCTGGCTGGTTCGAGGTCCTGAATTTGAACTCCAATCACATACACACACACACACACACACACACACACACACACACACACACACAAATAGTGGTTATTTGGGGGCTGGGGAGATAGCTCTGTGTCACAGGTTTCTGCCTGGCAAGTGGAAGGTCATGAGTTTGAACCCTACTCCTGCAAATAAATAAATAAATAAATAAATAAAATAAAAAGGGCCTGGCGGGATGGCTCAGTGGTCTAAAGCACCTGCTTGGGAAAGCCTGGGCGGCTGCAGGGACCACAATTAGATCCCCAGCACCACATGCTGCGCCAGCCCTGCCCTCAGGGCAGGCTGAGCTGGTCATGAAAACAAATGAACAAACAAAAGTTCTGAAACAAGAAAAAAATAAAATTAAATAAATAAATAAATAAAATAAAAAAGTGGGCAAGAACTAGCCTAATACTGCTAAACCCTTTTTAGTTGCAGAACCCTTTCTTTCCCTGACAGTGAAGTTGTACATTGTGTGGAACTTTACTAAATAAGCAAAAGCAGTAGTGTCAGCTTATTTTTATTAATTGAAACATTATTATATAATGTTTATTTTATTTATTTTTGTTGTTGTTGTTGTTTTTGTTTTGTTTTGTTTTTTTGAGACAGGGTCTCACTACACAGTTCAGGCTGGCCTTGAGTTCACTTTTGTAGCCCAGGCTGGTCTCAAACTCGCACCAATCCTCCTGCCTCAGCCTCCCAAGTGCTGGGATTACAGGTATGCACCTCATCGCCTGGCTCATTTTTGTCTTTTTGACCCAGGGTCTTGCTGTGCAGTTCAGGCTGGCCTTGAGCTCACTTTTATAGCCCAGGCTGGTCTCGAACTTGTACTTATTCTCCTGTCTCAACCTCTCAAGTACTGGGATTACAGGCCTGCGCCACCATGCCCGGCTTATAATGTTTATTTATAATGTAGTGAAAGCAATAAAATAATTTTGATGGATTCAAAACTTTTAAATTAAGGATCATGTACAATTGTTTTTTATGAAGAGAGACTAACTTGGCATTCTTTTTTTTAATTTTGTCTTTTTTTTTTTTAA
>PVJA010051343.1:0-12880 GCA_004027025.1 Myocastor coypus | reverse complement strand
TCTCCTCTCCTCTCCTCTCCTCTCCTCTCCTCTCCTTTTCTTTCCTGCCTGCCTTCCTTCCTTCTTTCTTCCAGCACAGGGTCTTGCCATGTGTTCCAATCTAGGCTTGAATACACTATGTAGCCCAGGCTGGTGCTAAACTTACAACAATGCTCACCCTACCTCCGTATCCAAAGTGTAAGGACTACAGGTGTGCACCACTATGCCTAACTTCTCTCTTTCTTCAAAAAAAAGCTAGCAATTGGCAGTTAGAACATTGTTTTTACCTATGGAATAAAGCATGTACCCTTTTATTTGTCCTTTCTTCAAAAAAAAAAGTTGTCCAAATTTAGAGATCATTGGTACAAAAATTAGAAAACTACATTTTTTTTCATGTACTGCTTCCAATGTAAGCTCAGTTACTGTTATACTCTCTTTGAAGTAAATGGTGGGTGAACAAAAAAAAAAAAAAAAAGGAATTAAGAGTAAGAGACAGGGCAAAATGTCATAGGCTTGAGAGGCTACAATTTTGTACATCCTTGGATTTCTAAATGTCTGCGTAAAAATGTGTAACTGCTTTTATCACATTCTATAGAGTTATTAGAATATCAATGATTGACAGAAAATATCAATTTCAAGCTAAGTTGAAGATGTTTGATATTCAGAAAGACAGTGATGTTAAGCTCAATTACCTATGTTATAGAGTAATAGTATCACAGAGCTTCTCTGCTGAAGGGTTGAAAATGTAAGTTAACAGACCAAAAATTGGAGAAAAAGAAGGGCTATGAGGAGAGCTAATATTTTGGCCCTAGCCCTTCAAAGTTCACTAGTAAGGACTCAGGACATAAGAGAACCTGTGCTATAATATCCTATAACTCAGAGGTGTCTCAAATTTTCTGGTCAAGCAGATAATGGGACCTCAGAGGAAAGGGATAAACGCACTATAGTATGTTTAAGGAGAGTCACCCAGAGAAAAAAACATTCTCTAAGGCTTTCACAGAGAGCACACTGGTCAAGCAATGGCCGTGACTCATCCCAAAGGCTGACACTGACAACAGTTCTACAAAGTACTATATTTGGTTTCAAAGTTAATCCTGAGGGGATTTGACCTTGGAAGATACAAAAGATGAATGTTTTGTTATACAGGTCTTGCTTTGACTTGCCCTTGATCACCCAGCGGAAAAACTTAATTATGAGGCATAATACGCAGAACTAGATTAGTATGATGAGCTGTAAGAGGCTTAAATCAACAAACTCCAACATTGCCAGTTTCACCAGTAACTAACTGCAATTATGGAACATTGGACTATGTATACATCTACTTTCTCTCAGTTCAAAGAGAAGAAATTTTTCTTTCCTTACCAATATCGATTAGAAAATGTTATGTCCACACCCTGTGCTCTGTATTACTATTATGAGAACAATATGCAATGTGTCAATTATTGCTAACGTACTACTAAGGTGTTGTGAAACTATCATATTGATATTTCTTATTAAAAGTAGTAAAAAAATAAATAAAATTTTTTAAATGAGTGATGGGGAAAAAATTTAAAAACTAAAAACTGTAGAAACAAACAAAAAACAATCTGGCCACTAGAGGGAGAACATCGCACATAAACCACTTTAAACTGCGAAACATTCCTACACAGGGAGATAGAAGAGCTGGCCTGCCAACAGTGTTCAAAGCTAAAAAAACTTTGCAATTCTTCCTTATACTTGCCAAATATATCCTGAAGCAAAAGGTTTTGTAAATAAGTATAAAGTAACAAATGTGAAGGTGGTTCTCATATTAGTGAGGTCTTTCCCTTTATGGAACTGAGTATTTACAAATGTTCTGGAACAAAAGCAAACATTGAGTTGGAAGCTTCCCTGAAATTATGTTTTGTGTGCGAATGCCCAGTTCTGAGCCTAGCAGCAGAATTAGGAGGAATAAAAAACGTTATTCTTGTTTTGCAAAACCCAGCAGACTTCATCTTATGTAGAACGTTGCCCCATATACTTTCGCAGGTTGTTTCCAAAAAGACATGCGGCAGCACCCGTCCCTGTCACCTCAGTCTTCTTTTATCAGCCACATTCTTTTCAGGTACTGGAGCCTGATACAAATAACCTGATAGCGCACCATCTGATCATTATTTCCAGTGGCTTACTGCTTTCCATAGACCCGGCCTTTTCCCATTCCACCTGTAAAGCAATCTTTCCTGTTACCTAATCATTCTGGAACAACAGATAGTACATTCAAGGGGAATTATGATGAAAATATATCTCTCTAGAATGTGTAGTCTTAACTTGCATATCTCATTACCATACTGTAATATTCACTGTGATGTAAGCATTCACCTTCTGAGTTTGCAGAGTCTGGTTTGACCAGATCAAAAGTTTGCATACAGGTCTACTTTAATCCTCCAGCCTCAACTCTATTTTTTCCCAAAGTTCTTCCACTTCATTTTGAAAACCTAAAGAACAAATAGGCTTGTAGTTCACTCAAAGGCACAAGCTTATTAAATGGCAGACAAACATTGAAGCCTAGACTATCTGGCTGCAGAACCTGTGTTCTCAACCTCTAATCTGTTCTAGCTCCTTGCTCTTTGCCCTTTTCCCTCTCCAGATTATCTCCTCCCTAGTAATCTGCTCTGGTTAATCTACCTCTTCCACCCCAAACTCACAGTTTGCCCCCACACTGCCAGATTCAATCATATAACTAGACAAACAAGAGTCACAAAAATGCTGAGTCCTGTTTCTGGCTTATTCAGCTGTGACACTTTGGGCACTTTGCAAATACTTGGTTTGAGTCCTAGTTTCCTATGGGCACAATGGGAATGCTAACCAAAAAGACCCACTTCCTCCCACCATTGTTTCAGATTAAATTAGACCATGGAAATAAGGCATCTAGCACTTTGTGTCACTTAGGCCTGACACTAAGCAAGGCCTGTGACTGCTGACTAGAAAGCCAACCAGAGGTCCAGCAGGCAGAGTTCATAGCACAATAAAGAAAGAATCCACCAAGGAGACTAAGCTGCTTCAGCAGGGAGCACTGTGGCCTTCTCTGCCTCCCTCCCTCCCTCTTTTGTGGCCAGAAGGGGAAAACCCTGATGGCATTCACGGTCTCAGCACATTACCTAGAGTGGAGGCTACAATAGGGATTCTTGCACACATACCTACAACTTGTGAAGGTGTGTGTGTGTATGTGTGTGTGTGTGTGTGTGTGTGTGTGTGTGGTAGGGGCTCCTATATCAAAGAGATTCTAGTTATGTGATGGGCTGGAGGAATCCACAAGGAGAATGTGAACCAATTATTGCTGTTTCTGGAAAAATATGATAATCCATGATATCATCTTAACAATTCATTTAAAGTTGTCCTCATAATCATTTGAACCCAATCCTTGACTGTCCTTAGAAGAGACAGGAAATGATTCCCCTTCTTTTTGTTTTTGAACTAGGAATTTAACTCAGGACCCTGTACTTGCCAGGCAGGCATCATGTCACAGAGCTACACCCTAAGCCTTTCATTTTCTCCCAAGCAGACTCCGTCACTCTCAGAACTTCTTTTCCTAGATCACCATCTTTCTAATTTTTAGGTCACTGGGCCCGGCGGGATGGCTCAGTGGTCTAAAGCGCCTGCTTGGGGAAGCTTGGGCAGCTTGAGGGACCGCGGTTCGATCCCCGGCACCACATGCTGCGCCAGCCCTGACCTCGGGGCAGGCTGAGCCGGCCATAGAAATGAGTGAATAAAGAAACAAAGGTTCTGAAACAAGAATAAAAATAATAAATAAAATTTAATAAATAAATAAAAATTAATTTTTAGGTCACAAGACCCATTCACCCTCCTTGAAAATATTGAGCCCAAAGGACTTTTATAATGTGGTTATATTTAGAGACATTTAGAATATTAACAATTAAGGCTGAAGAATTTTCAAGCTTAAAAGCATAAGCTTATAGTCATAACCTTATATAACCTATGAACCATTACATTATATACCCTGCTACCTTTGGAAAATTCCCCTGTACACTCATAATAATAGCAAAAAAGCCAAATTACATCTTCATATTGTACAAAAACAGTGCTGACTCACAGATCTCCTGAAACGGGGAGGGGTGGTCCATAAACCACATTTGGAAAAATGTTCAGCTGGAAAAAAATCTACCACACTAGTCCCAGTGAGTTCTGCCAAACCCTATACTATTCTTTGGACATCATCCTAAGTTTCTGATCTAGTTTTAAATCATGAATTTACAAAGATTCTTGTTCATGGGCCAGTAATCTCAGAGGATATAGTGAGAAGGGAGATTTTAATGATGAGGCCAAACTACCCGAACAACTATTCCCTAAAACTCAAATGCAAAAATCTCATAAGCTATCAACCCCTCATGGACCAATACACTGCTATCTCTTCTGTTCTCCTTCTTTATCATTACGCCCATAAGTGACACTTCCATTGGCTGTGAGGTGGATTCTAGAGAACAAGCTTCAGAAGACAGCAAAGACCAGATCCAGGTCTTTGTGGGAAACATGGACCAGGGTAGCATATAAATAGGTGCCAGCTTTTTTCATGGCAGTCAAGATCACACTTTCATATGCAGTTTTAGTTCTTTCTTACTCTTAGTCCACTTTGCTCTTTGTATAGAGCTATATAACTCTGCAGTTGACCCATCTAGTAGCACCTCCTTGCATACTTTTAATTATCATATTCATAATAGGAATGAGTATCTAAGAAGCACTTAGCCAACTATATTGGAAATAGTCTTTTTCTGCACTATTTTGTGTAATTCTATAGACGCCAAACTGCCTGCAAAGACAGACTGAAGCACACTCCCTCCCCATGTCATTTAAAGGCAAATAAACAAAACCTTATTTTCTTAGTGTCTGGAATAAAACTGTTACTGAAAAAGCCAACAGACAAGAACCCTGCCCCACAGGCATAAAGGAAATGTAGGTACACCTTTTATCAGTGCCACCTGGCACGCAAAGACTTATCTCTTCTCCCCTGGCAGCCTGTCAACTGGCTTCTTTTCCACTAAGCCCTCATCAGAGCTCTCATGTTACCCTGCTAAGGTACCAAGCCAACATGGTAGGAGAGTTGCTCTGATCAGACTTCAATTTTCCTCAGCAAAGAAAACAAGGAGTTTAGTCAAAAATGGCCCAGAGCCAGGAAAGGAAGGGAAATCCTATCTGTCCTTCAGTGATTCTGAAATGGAATCACCTTGTTCCTGACAACTGTGACTTTTGACTAATTTCAAAGGCCAAAGCAGCCTTCTCATGATGATCACTTTGGGGTCAGTTACCATGGGGGCAGGTTAGACTGTGATCCAAGGCTAAAGCATTCCATGCCTTGTCCCTAGTCTCTTGAACTTCCCAATCCTAAATAAGGTAAGTTTCAGAATATGCCATTTTACTTCACAGCCTACCTGAATACTGACTGTACTTACTTGGCTTTATTAAAACACTAAACTCTTGCTTTAGCCGGGCGTGGTGGCTCACGCCTGTAATCCCAGCATTTGGGAGGCTGAGACAGGAGGATTGGTGCAAGTTCAAGACCAGCCTGGGCTATAAAAGTGAGCTCAAGGCCAGCCTCAACTGCATAGCAAGACCCTGTCTCAAAAAGATAAAAAAAACAAACAAACAAAAAAAAAAAAACTCTTGCTTTAATGGTCTAAGCACAAAAGTCAGAAGAAAGGGATGAAGTCTGACCAGCTGCCAAAATTGCTTCTGAGGCTCGTGGAGTTGCTTTCTAGGGCTCTAACCATTAGAAACAACCAAGGCCAGCTTCTGCTAGCAGAACAACTGATCCTGGCAAACCTATCACACAAGGCCTGCTCTGGGATAGGCATGTTACAGAGAATTAAGTTTTAATAAATAACATGAGACCAGAAGTGCTTGCAAACATAATCAGCAAGTTTAGCAATTAGTGTTAAAAGTCACTGAAAATGGCCCGCCAGTGGCTCTGCTGATATTACCGTGGTGATAGCAAATGATTTCTGACGGGGGTGGGAACGAGGGTGGAGAGATGAGTCTTACAGGGAGGACAGTGCTGAGTGAAATGACAGCACAGGCCAAGCATTGCTTTCCCACACTTGTACATTTCTTGTACATTACTTGATCCTTCATTCTTTAGATATAAATACATGAAATTTTCTGCTCTACAAAATGAACATTTCAGAACACATGTTGCAAAATGGCACCACATACACCAAACCTGGCTGCAGAAACTTACTAGCTTTTTTTTTTTTTTTTTTATCTTTTTGAGACAGGGTCTCACTATGCAGTTCAGGCTGGTTCTAAGCTCACTTTTGTAGCCCAGGCTGGTCTCGAACTCGCACCAATCCTCCTGCCTCAGCCTCCCGAGTGCTGGGATTACAGGCGTGAGCCACCACGCCCAGCATTACTAGCTTTTCATAGTGTTTCAAAATCTGAATTCACTGCCAGTATTAAGAACTCAGGAGACTTCACATGAAAATGAAAATACCTGGAGCTGGAGTACCTGGAGGCAAACCGTTGGCAGTGCCGCCTGGTAGTGTGTGAGCTCCTTGCACTCAGCCTGCGTCACCTAATGGCACTTCTTGCCTGCTCGGCACTTGCTCTGTTTCTGACACCAGCCTGCAGGTTAGTCCTTCTATGAGAAATACTGTTAACAGTAAGGTTAATGTTTGTTAAAAGGGAAGGAGAATCTCACGTACAGTATCATTTTAAAATGAAAAAAAAAAATCCATATTAGTCCCTTGTATAAGATGCTTTAGGTTTCAGAACAAAAAGCAGCAAGTTTATGTTTCTTCAAAACATGCCTTTTTGTTAACTATGCGTTTTACTGCACAGGGGAAAAAAAAAACATTCACAACCTGAAAACAGGATAAAGTCATCATCTCTTTTGAAAAGGTAACTAACAAGGGGATTCTGGGGGGTTGGGGACTTACCACAGCAGCCTAAATGCCTGCCTGGTGAGTGCAAGGTCCCAAGTTTAATTTCCAGTACTTAAAAAAAAACACTGTGGAATTCTTGAGGCTAAAATGTAATTACCATATTTTATATCAACAGCAGAGTTATCAGTAAAGATAGTCCCGGAAAACAGATGACCTGCCAGCACTGTTTTGGGGCCTCCATCCCACCACACCCTGGCTTCACTCAACACTTACTGAGACCCCTGGTACCTTTCATTTCTTGTTTTTCCTGAAAGATCACACAGACAGCTGAGATGCTTTGTCCAGGAGGGGTGGGGAACTGGGAGAGGAAAAAAGTCCATACTGATAAAGTCCGAAATTCCATTTTAACTTATAGGTTGAACCAAGCAGAATTTGAGGCATCTATTCAATATGGTATTTTCTAAGAAGAGTCATTCTTTTTTTCTGATACTGAGGATCAAACCCAGAGGTGCTTTACCCACTGAGCTACATTTTTGTTTAAATTTTGAGTCAGGGTCTCACTAAGTTGTTTGGATAGTCCTCAAGCCTGATCCTCCTGCTTCAGCCTCCTAAATAGCTGAGATTATAGGCATGTGCCCTCATGCCAAGGGCCCACCCCTTCTAATCATGTTTATAGGTTTTAAGAAAGAGGATATGGAGGCTGGAGAGATGTATCTCAGAGGAATATAAGTTTGCTTGGCAAGCTCCCTGGTATCACAAAAAAAAAAAAAAAAAAAAAGACACAGCTTTTGCTTCCCCCTCAACCAATGTATACAAACCTGAAAATAACACTCTCCAGGACTCAAGACCAAAAGAGGCTAAACAACAAGCCTCACATTCCTTCCACACAATCAGACTAACTTCTTGAAATTTAAAAGGATAAGTAGGCCTTCAGAACTAAGAAAAGAGGGCCCTACTCTCTGTCTGTCTGTTTGTCTCTCTCTCTCTCTCTCTCTCTCTCTCTCTCTCTCTCTCTCTCTCTCTCTCTCTCTCTCTCTCTCTCTCTCTCTTTCTGTTGCTTTGTCTATACGATTTTGTAAAATATTTTCAGGAGAAATACATCTATGGCAGTGAAACCAAAATTGCTACACTGCCATTTTATAGGTCTGCTTAAACACCAATATGCAATCTTGTAAAGTATAGGGACTATATAGCTCTCTGTAATCTTAACTGGAATCCTAGATGTGTGATTACTAAACCAAGAGCTTAGGATACTGTTTAAATGTTCTGAAATTCTAAAGATAATACCAAGAACACACAAATGTTTGTCCTATGTAATACTACTTGACAAAACAAAAGGCTAAAATATCCATATCATAATGTTGCAAAAAATATACACAGGTGGGAGGTAACAATAAAGAACAAAAACCATGCTGAAGTAATACTAACTTTACAAATAAAATACCTGATTTCCTACATTACCTGTTTCCTACAAATGTTCTGTTTCTTCGTTTTGCTGGGGATTAATCATCAATGGGGCTAAACATGGCACTGACATGATTCTTCTGGACAAATATTTTAATGTGTTAAAAGATTATGGACAAAAGTAGCAGCTAAGCTGATTAAACACTGACAAGTACCACTTTACATACAAGTTCTTCCTTCAAACCATGTGTTAGAAATGGCTGAAAGATCCTTGGAACTAAGGAATCTGGGTGGATCCCAACTAAAGGGGCCTTAGGGAGGAAGAGCTGCAGGTTGTACAGCAACATTTGTATTATCTTTTCTGGCAAGCACCAAAATCGAAACATGGATCCTCTCAGAATAGCCTTGTTTTTTAGAACAAAAACTGCCAAAACTACTCATATATTGAAGCTTTCAACTATCAGATATGAAAGTTTCCTAGCAAACCAAATCAATAAATATCACAGTCATTTCTTTGAAAGAAAATGTAAGAATGGGAACAAGGAAAAGAAGCCAGTGAGAGTGAATGCTGTCTTAGACGTATCAGTTTATTTGACATAGTGCATGATTCAAAGTATCTGATATTCCTTAGTCCACATTTCCTACTTCTCTATTACAAAATACTGGGTATCCTGAATACAGTTAAGCCATGGTCTTCTCTCCTTTTCTTCTATACCTAGATTAAACAGGTTTTCCCAGTTAGCACACATCTCACATTCACAGACGGCTTTGGGGAGAGAGGGTAGTAGGGCTCATAACTGCCCCTCTGAGCCAAAGGCACTTACTGTTAAAGGATAAAGCACAGTCGAGTCACCCACAGACACCCTCGCTCTGTTCAGAGCACTGAACTTCAGCATTCCACCACAGGCTGTGTGGAACTCAGCATAACAACGCAAAGGACACTGATTTCCTGGGAAAGACAAAGTGCAATACGAATATAAAGGATTCACCCCCATATCCTTTTCTGAAAAATAATACATAAAAGAACTTTTACTTTACATGATTAGTATCACCCAACCTTCACACATGGAAAAAAAATAGCTAAAAAATAATCTGTGATAAAATTCTCACTATGCAATCACAACAGAATCTGACATCACTCATATAAAAACATCTTCAAAGATGATGCTGTCCACCTCTCTATTTGATAAACTGGAAACTCTCCAAGGCAGGTGATGTGCAGGCCAGGCATTTAAGTGATTGCAGGGCCTGAAGAGGACACAGGGACTCTGCAGCGCCTAGCTCAAGGTTCTCTGGTATTCTTTTCCTCTTTAAAAGGTTTGCAAAAGTAAAACATGGTGATGATCTCCAAAGATACACCACACAATAAAGCACGTGCACTGACATAAGTCAGTGATTTGGTCTCGCAAGACAGTTCCTTTGGCCATCAGGCAGATATGGATCCCACCCAGGGATGGGACTTCTTTGCACAAGATTACTCATGTTCTGAGAGAAACCAAGGGTAGAAATAACTTCTTGGATTTGGGAAGCCTCTTCTTGACTATCAGTCCGTGGTGAGCAGACTGTTGGCTGCACAGCGGAATCCTAGATTTGATGCAGAGCTGTCGGGTGTGTTCTGGCTTCGAGCAGCACAGCGATACCTATAGCAATAGGACTACAAAGAAAAAGAAACAAAAGTGAGGTGAGTGACACTAGGAATCTCAGCTTAGGGCTGGAGTCCTAAGCTGCTGGGTGTGTGCTGTTTGAAGGCACCGGCCACGAAGCTAGGCTGACTGGTGGATGGGGCTTTCCACAAGCTTTATCCTGGGTGCCTAACATGCATGCTCTGCACAGGGCCACGCGTTCAGGAGCTAAACTATATCCCTGGTAAATACAATGTGCATTATATAGAGAAGTTAGGGTCAACCTTGTGTATAGCAGAAAAACAAAATTAGGGACACCCACACAATCAAACAGCAGTCATTGCAAATCATCACCATATTTAATGACAGGGGAAATTCTTATGGTAAAAAGTTACATGAAAAAGCAGAATACAAAACTGTATGTGTTGGGGCTGGGGAGATAGCTCCGAGGCACAAGTGCCTGCTGGGCAAGTGCAAGGTCGTGAGTTCAAACCCTGGTCCCACAAAAAAAAAAAAAAACTGTATGTGTAGTAAGACAACAATCTACATAATCATAGATAACAAGGGTGAAAAGATAAGATTTAGAACACACTAAAATATGTACAGTATTCTTATACAGTGAAGTTTCAAATCTATAACTACTTACTAATTTTTACATTATAAGAAATATTGAAGATAGCCGGGCGTGGTGGTGCACGCCTGTAATCCCAGCACTCGGGAGGCTGAGGCAGGAGGATTGGTGCGAGTTTGAGACGAGCCTGAGCTACAAAATTGCGCTCAAGGCCAGCCTCAACTGCATAGCGAGACCCTGTCTCAAAAAGACAAAAAATAAAATAAAATAAATAAATAAATAAATAAATATTGAAGATAAATAGCAACCATGAAAATACTAACCAAGAACATGAAAATATCATTTACTATTCAACAGACTGGCAAAAGTTATACATAAGCTAGCTTATATCCATCAGTGTTGGAAAACAATGGTTTTTTTCCATGGTTTTAAGATCTAAGTCACAGTAACTTATAAACTACATTTTCATGTAAATTTTGTGTCTGTAATTTTTATAAGAGTAGACTTTACACACATGTACACATGCACTGAGCACCTAGAAAATACCCAGCCTGGTGCTAGACTTTATTCTATTCTATTCTATTCTATTCTATTCTATTCTATTCTATTTATTTATTTATTTATTTATTTATTTATTTATTTATTTTGGCATTTTTCAGGGAAGGATCTACAGGATGTTCAGGGTCTCACTACTAGATTGGACTCATAGTGATCTGCCCGTTTATAGCCTCCCAAGAGCTAGGATTACAGGCACATACCAGCACCCCAAGTCTCAAGTACTGTGTCAGCACACCCCAGGGACAGGGCCAGCACCAGGCCTGGGGATCAAACCCCGGGTCCCTGCACCTGCTTGCAGGCACTTTAATCCATTGAGGGGATTTGCCCAGCCCTGGTGCTAGACAGTTTTATCTGTTATTTTATTTGACCAAACAGTCAAGAGATACCAAAACAAGTTACCCAAGATGACACAATTATTAAAGGAATAGAACTCCAACCTGTGATGTGGCTTCTTCCTTAGGAATATTCTTTGGTACCCCAGAGGGAATAGTACCATATCCTATGTCCTCTTTTCCACCACCCAACGAATAAATCTTGCATGCATACATCCATTCACACAAATATACAGGACATAATCTGCCTAACTCATTTCTATTGCTACATAGTAGTATTCAGTGAATAACTACAGATTACTTGCTACAAATGCTTCCAAGGTCTCCAGATTCCAAAAATAACCATGCATGGAACTCTTGCTAGGTTTGTTCTCTGATCCAAAATAAGAAAAAGAAAATAAACTAATCATCCTGGGTGCCATGAGCACAAACTCAGAGTTAGCCCAATGAAACTCAAATCCCTGCTGGCTGGTTAAAGAAAGTACAAAAAGAATCATGTAGAAAGAGTTTGGAATTCATGAGAAAGACATAACTTGTGGGGAGGAAGAACAGGTCAGGCTGCAAGATTTTTTTGGAAATTCTTATTATTTTCTGTCACAAAAGTCAAATGCTTCTAATCTTCATAAAACTTAACTTTGAAGTTAACATGAAAATTCTCGAGCATTTCCACCATAAAACAAAAGATATGATAATTTCTTTTCTATAGGCAGTAAAATAATAGCAACCAATTTTCTCATTTTCTTTATGACCCATGAGGAATATATTCCCAATCCTCAGGTGGACAGACAGAAGATGAACAAAAATGTACTTGCAATTGTAAAAAAAATTGAATGATTGACATACAACAGCAATTCTCAACAGTTTTCAGACAATCATGTAGGAAGACAGAACAGAAACCTCATTTTTGGTAGGGTATACCCATGTAGCTGCTATAAACAATAGTGCAATTGCTATTTGAACAATCAAGCTCTTACAGATAATCTAAAGTCCTATAAAACTAATGTAGCACACTATAGCAGAGATCAAGGATGGGGAAAGCATGTATGTACCATACATAATGAAAAATAAGCCTTTCCTGACTACTCTGTGTGCCAGTGAGGGGATATAAACCGAGGCCTGAGTCTGCCTAGCTGGAGACTAGAAGCTGGTTGAGGAAACAAGAGCTATGCATTAAAGAGCTATGAAAACATGCTAGGACTACACAACCTTGAGCTTATAAGCAATTCAAGTGATAGGATTATCCCTTGCAGAAGGCCCATAATGTAGGGAAGACTTCTGGAAAGCAGCACTTGATGCAGGTGGGACATACACGATTATGGTAATGGTTCTCACACAAGAGCAACCTGAAGAGCTTAGATACATAGGTCTAGAGACACTCAGAGAACTGTCACTCCTAACAAGCTTCTACGCACTCTTGATGCTACTACACCTAGGGAGCACACTCTGAGTAGCATTAATTTATGGGACTTTTAGAAAGAAGGGAAGAAGGAATAACTGGAATATGGAAAAGGAAAAGGAAGAAAGAGAAGAGGAGAGGAGGGGAGGGGAGGGGAGGGGAGGGGA
>PVJA010051342.1:0-12877 GCA_004027025.1 Myocastor coypus | reverse complement strand
TATATTCTTTTCCTTTTTTTTTTTCTTTTTTTTTTTTTCTAAGCAACATCAATAGGGAGGTGGGTCATCATGCCTACACACTGTACTCTGTAGAACGATTGTGAGGACAATATGCAATATGTCAACTTTCAAAGAAAAGAAAGGGGGAAAAAAAAAGTAATGTTGATTTAGAAGGGTAAATGTTTAATTGTTTGATCAATCTTATATACCTACACATATTAATGTAAACTGATCTGATGATGAAAATATGTAATATAACCATTGTTAAATTTAAACAATAAAAATATTAAATTAAAAAAATGAATGATGTACAACAAGATCTCAGCAAATAATCATTATTGTCATTTATTGAGTTAAGATCAATTTTCTAAAGTAAGGTATTCAGTTTATCATCTTTATAAAAAGTCAGTGGTTCTTTGTTTGCTACATGATGATCTGAAAATAGATAATTTTTCAAGGGCCTATGTACTCTCCCTGTCATGTGTCCCCTAAAAGTCATCTCCCTATTTATCAACTGAACTCATAAATATTACTTTACATACTCAGAATGTCTACACAAGTAACCTATATTTCAGAAAACCTTTTGTCCTGACTTTGTTTCCTTGATCCTTTCTTTTTTGTCCATATGAGCTCTATCATTCTTCAAACTCACTCAGTGCAGTTTTGACGTTAAACTGATTAGCAATGGGTTCTCAGCCCTAAATAATTATTACTCATAATATCACTAATATCAATATCATATGCTAATTATTTCCTTTATATCATGTCAGCATTTCAATGATATATTATTTACATATAGTTATATTAGGTATATATTTATTTATTAACTATATATATTATAAATTAACCCACCAAATTTTAATATCTTTTATTACCTATGTTAACTTCTACTAATAGGTACTAATGTTTTCTTATGAAACTTAATAAATAAAATAAAATAATAAAATAATAAAATAAAAAGAGTTAAGAAAATTATGAAAATCTTTGATTTTATTTTATTTATTTTTTTGAATTTTTCATTTTATTTATTTTTTTCTTGTTTCAGAACTTTTGTTTGTTTATTTATTTATTTTTATGGCCGGCTCAGCCTACCCTGAGGGCAGGGCTGGCACAGCATGTGGTGCCAGGGATCGAACCGTGGTCCCTGAAGCCGCCCAAGCTTTGCTAAGCAGGCGCTTTAGACCACTGAGCCATCCTGCCGGGTCCCAAATCTTTGATTTTAGAGAAACTACTTTTAATTAATAATAATGCTGGTAGGAAAACGAGAGTAAATTTTGGGAAAAAATAATGCTTTCATATGTTATAGGAAAACATGATGCTCCCATACATGTAGTTGCTGTGTTGTTCTGTGTATTTTCTATGGAACATCGGGAGACATGACTTTTGTAGGCAGAAATAACATTTTACTTTTGATTAGCTCAGTGATGGACAGAATTGCTTTTACCACTTCTCCTACTGGTGTTAGTGTCTAAAATATTATTTGCAGATGCAGGACCACAGTGTTGGCCTTGGAATTACAACTTCAACATGAGCTCTGTTTTCTCACCATAGAAAAATTCATAAAAATTACAACAAAACATTTCCTTCTCCTACCAGTGTGCTAGTGGGAAGGGAGAAGTGTAAATTTCTGTTTCATACAATGTGCACCTACAGCGGGAGCCTGAAACACAGCAGGGTGAGAAATTTTAAAAGCAAAGTGTACCAGTAGGAAGCTACGTGTTGTCAGTAATGACACAGGCAATGTCTTACAGAAAGAATGAAGCGCAGCAAAGGATCTCAAACACAGGAGCAATGCTTTAAATACTCATTATAATAAGTTGCAACACTTTGAGGAAAGGTCATCATTTGTGTTTTTTTCATGAATACTAATTAAAAATAAATAAGGTACAATATTTTTAAGGCAACATTAATGCATTTTTATTTCTAGATAACACTTAAAGACGTTTTCTCAGTATTTAAAGCTATTATAATTTTAAACATCATTTGTTTTACTTTGAAGTGATTGCAGAGAAAATACAAATTTTTCATTTATGTTTTGTATTTGTTAAAATTGATATAGTTCTTGTCAAAGTAGACAACAATTATACTTCATTCTTTTCTTATTTTTTCTATTTTTAAAAAAAATTTAAAAATAATCATATATATATATATATATATATATATATATATATATATATATATAGGCTTGGCCTGCCCTCAGGGGTGGGGCCGGAGTAGCATGTGGTGCTGGGGATTGAACTGCGCTCCCTGTGGTTGCCTATACTTTCCTAGGCAGGCGCATTAGACCACTGAACCATCTCTCCGTCCTGATCCTAGTACTTTAAAAATAGTGATTTATTGCTGGTATTTTCACATCTGATATTACCACGTACAAAAGAGTTATGATGTTTCTTTGTGAGACATGCAACTTATTATTATTGCTTTTTAAATTTGAAAACATTGAATACAGTTCAAAGATAATCATCAAACTGAATTTATGTGTTAATGTTTTTGAATATTTAATGTAATAGAAGAATTGGGCCTCACATAAATAAATTGTGTGACTGTACCTGCCTTTTGGGTATTTAGTGACTTATTAATACCATGTTTTTGTTTTTTTTGAAAAAGAGAAAAACACTCAATTATTAAAATTCTCAAGAATTTCCCTATTCTATACTGGGCAATAGTAACTGTTTCAAATTTGTTATGTTATATATTCTATTTTATGCAATGTTTCTTATTACTCATTGTTCATAAACCAGCTTTACATTTCTGTAACCCTAACATTTTGGGAACCTGAGGTGCCAGTACTGGAGATTTAGTCACTTTGCAAGACTGTCTCTCAGAAAATGAATAGGGGTGGGAAAACAGCTCAGTGAAAAAGCTCTGGGTGCAGTCTCTGTTCACATGCATATGTATAAACACACACACAAACAGACATACACACACACAAACATTTTATTTCATCTTATGCAGAACAACAAATAAAATATGAAATATCATGTCTGATAGAATTAAAAATATGTAATTATAATCTACTTTAACAGTTTGCTCTCAAATGTGATCATTATCTCCTAAGTTCTTCAATATATTTCGATCTATTTTTATTGTGATAACTTCTGATAGGCCTATACTCAGGTCGAAGTATCAGTGATGCAATTATTTTAGTGTAGTGGGACATGGTGGTACCTGCAGGAGATCAAATTTTAATAGCAAATTTTTATTACTTTAGAACAAGTGTACAATGCCAAAGAGTATTATAGATCATCTGATAATGAAAAATTATAGTTTCGCATGATATGGTATTCAGAGTAGATTCTATAATTGGAATTAAAAACATACTTATCAGCATGATTATAGGCATCTGTATTTATTGACAACACTTTAATTTTGATTTGGAAAGTGTAAAAATAGCACAATGAAATTTACAAGTTATTTAACTTTATTTTCATTGCTAGGCTTCATAGTGCATAAATGCTACAGAGCTGCTTCTATGGCTAGGAATTTCTTGCCAATAAATTCTTAAAATTCCAAATAGCTAAAGAAGTATTTCTTAAAATCTCATCTTGAGAAACCTATCAATCATGGGGATTTTTAAAATAAGAAGTTTGAACTTGAAAAGGCTACAACTTTATCACATTTGGATTTGTCTCAATCAAACAGGCTGATCTTGAAGTACTGTATCGGATCACTAACAGAGAAGAATTCAAACATATGGCAAAGCGCTTGGGGAGCCATATGTCCTAGAAATGTCAAGTTGGTATATGAGGAAGCAAACTGAATCACTGTCTCCATGATAAGGCATCATTTATTTTAAAATAACTGATATTTCTTTTAATACTTTGAAGCAAATTATGGAGGAATTGGCAGCTGTTATTTCCCTGGCACACTGAATGAATCTGCTGTTGTTCTTTCAGTACAACCATCTCTTATGTGCATGCAATAAGCATCAGTGGAGAATTCCTATTCTATGAGTCCTTTCTGCAAGCTGTTAAAGCCATTGCTGTCTTCAGATGGTGAAAATTTTCTATGCCAGTGCAGACTTCTCTTGGAAAGAAAATCTTGTTACTCTGAATCGATGGAACACCTGCAGGTTTTGGCAACACATCTGAATTTGCAATTTCGGGGAACAAAGAAGTTCAACAGGCATCATTGTGACTCATTGGGTCCTATATCTGAGAATATTTGCATTGGAGACTTTGCCAACCATCTCTGAAAAAAATTTTTTTCCACTGCTTTGATAGTTGTCAATTTTATCAGATACAGGGGCTTGAATAAGTAACTTTTACAAGCATGATTTTAAATCTAGGAAGATCTTTTCTGCTATGTCACTGAATTTTGGCACCCTGAGAAGCTCTAGGAGATTGATTAGATATGAAACCTTTCTTTTAAAAGGAAAAATTACATGGTTGATCCACTAAGGTTAACTTTGACTACACATAACAAGAAAGAATCACAATGAGTTCTTGCAAAGGAGTCGTCATTATCCTCTTATGTAAGAAAGGGAAATGTGGGAGAAGACTGGTAATTTCACTAGGAATCCAAGCTTTTGTTTATTATTGTTATTATTATTATTACTATTATTATTATTATTATTATTGCTTTTCCACCTTAGAGATACTGCTATGATTTATATCTGAATGCCCACACAGCCTCATGCATTCATATGTGAGGGGCCTGGGAAGATCATTGGATCATGGGGGCTGATACTCATCAGTGGATTGGTCTCCTGGTGAGTGAATACCTACAAGCATTATTGGGTGGTAAAGTATGATGGATAACTGGGGCATGGCCCTTGGCCACTCTATTCCCTGCCATCCTGCCAGAAGAAATCCTCCTGTGCTATGCCATTGTGCCTTAGAACTAGCCAAGCATGGACTGAAGCATACACAGACTGTGAGCCAAAGCAAACCCCTTCTCCTTTAATTTGAGTGCTGTGTATCTTGTCTTCATGATGAGAAAGTAGCTAAGACAGTTCCTTTAAGAGTCAAGAGGTTTTTTTTTTTTTTTTTTTTTTTTTGCATCTAAGAGATCCTTCTCTAAGATAAATGAATGCCCTGTGAAGTTCTTTTTGTGATTTTAGACAAGTTTATGAAAATCACATAAACATAGATATCTTTACGTGTGATTGGTCATAACTTTGTCATATAATCATATCCAGAAATAAAGGAGACTGCAAGAATCTCATCTGAATTGTATGAAATGTATCCAGAAAAATATAGTAGTACCTCAGTTCACGACTTAATTCTTTCTAAGTTTCTAGGTAGGATGGGCCATGGTTGTTCTCATAACCAAATGCAGAGTTTGAGAAAGGAAATAAAATTCCGCCAAAGGCTTATGTTCTTGAAACAAATTGCAGACAGAAGCATTTGGAGGTGAAGGTGTCATTGTAATTGTCAATTACTAAGAATGAGAAGAGTCAGTGCAAATTGGGCTAAGCAACTAGGAGAATCTTCAGCATTGGCTCAGAAGGGTTTGATTTTCCTTGTTGTAGTATTGAAGATGGGACCCAGAACCTTTCACATAATAGGTAAACACTCTGGCACACAACTACCTCCTCAGCCATTGGAACAATTGAGTTGTATTTCTCCTTAGTTTGGCTCAGCTGGTGAATGAGTTCTAATAATGTTAATATGCTGACACTTCTCATTACTATTCTAGAGTATTCATTATGATTTTTAGAAAATAAGTAGTATGATCATAGCCATCCTTTGGATTTGTGAGATCCTCTGTGTACAAAAACATAGAATTCTTTGTTCAAAAGCAGGATGCATCATTTTCTGTTTTTTTTTTTCAGCCTTTCTCTTAGCCTTGGATGCTAGTTTTCATTTGCAGTTTCATGTCGTGCTGCCCCAACATGCTTCCCTGGGACACTATAGAAATAGACACTCTTGGGTCAATGCCCCGAACCATGGGAAGCCCATCCAAAGTTCACACCAAAGCCTCTCTGACAGAAGAGTGACTGGTGTTGCTGTGTCAGGGTGGGAGTGAGATGCTGAGAACTTGCTTTCCTCAGCAGATGAGGTGGTAGAACCCAAGGTCATGTCTGAGCAAAGGCTTCTAGCCTCTGCTTTTTATTCCACTGGTCCATAAGACTTCACTGATGAAATACAAAGTCAAGGATAAAAGTGGTAGAGAAATCACAAAGCATTAATGGTTGAGTGTCATGCATTGGGCTCTGTCTTTTTTTTTTTTAGCAAGGAGAATTGAGTGACTACTTAATCACAATCTCTAAGCCAGCCCCTGGTTGTGAGGTGTTCTACATAATCTGCTACTCTAAGTAAATGAGTTGGAAATAGATAATACTACTACCATTTTAGGTTGGATTTCCCAGAGATAGACCCTCACATGAATGTTCCTGTGAGAATGATTCATTTGGAACTCTTCCCAGAAAAATATAGAAAAGGAAAAGTGGAGAAATGGGACATGAAGTGAAGGAACTCAGTAAAAGTCAGAAAGTTCTCATGGGAACTTTGTCTGAAGTCCTAAGGAGATCACAGCCAGTGTAGATCACACTTTTGAGTTACCCTGTTTCCACAGCAGAAATATTTAAACTTCCACACCTCCTGGGCTTTAGGTAAAAGATACTCAACAGGAAATTAGAATCTCAGGTACTTCCTTTTCTCCTAGCTGCACAAGACCACAGTTGCTTGGGCAGCCTGAAAGGAGACTTTTCAAAGAAGTTTGAAGTACTTATTATGGGAGGCAAACTACTGCACTAGAATATCCTGCAGCAGGCAATGAAGGAAGACATCGAAGGGATATATCACAATCACTGACTGTGGGCCACAGTTACTGTCCAAAGAAAAAGGACTCCTTTGGGATGCTACATTATGTGTTCCTGCAGCATATATCTAGAGATACTTGAAAATAGTACAATTCACTGAAAAATAATTTCTGCGATGTGGATGTTTGTGCCTTTCCATGCTAACCAACAAGAGCAACCCCAACAATATAGACTTAGTAAAGAACAACTTGAATGCAAAGCAATGATCTAACACTTGTAGTTATACAAGAATTCAGGTGCCTCTTGGATTACGAGCTCAGACTTGCAATTTTCATAAGGCATATCTGCGATAATGAGAGCTGAGTGTTTGCATGCATATGTATGTGGGAATTGTCCTATAGACTGACTGTAAATTTAATGAACCAATTGTTCCCACAGGGATGTTACTCTTGGGACTGCATTCTTTTGCTTGATCTATGCAGTAATATATTTTGAACCAAAATGAGATGTGTTTCCATTCACCATAAATCTTTCTGTATTTATGACTGCCGTGCTGTTTATGTTAGTTATTTATCCATATGGTCCTGTTCTGGGTACGAAGAGTGTGGGAAAGACACCTTTGCCCACCCACGCTGATCTGTACAATTTTCCTCCCCTTAATTCCTTACCACATTGTTCATGTTTATTTCCTTCATTTTAGTCTTCACTAATTTACCATTCTAGATTTTGCTTGCTTATTTAGTTTTTCATTCCTCCCACTTACATAACCTCCAACAGATTGGACAGTGAAATGAATTAAATAACATTCAAAGTACTTGTAGTTTTCATATCTCAGGAGACTAAAAAGAATTGCTAGTAAATTAAAGCTGTTCCAAGTCAAGATGGCCTTCTTCATGACCTAGTGAGTTCCGACCACCCGGTTTCAAACACAGCCTGAATAACAGCTTGTTTACAATTCTGAATAGATGATCCCTTTACTGGGCAAAGAAGCTGAATGATATATCTTTAAAGATCATTTTCTTCTTTGAGAGCAGAAAGCAAAATAGAAAATGTGATGAAATGAGAAGAAGACATATGAGAGAAAAGAAGGGTGAAGTGCTTGAACTATTTCTTTATGGACCGAAACAAAGCTCCTTCAGCTAATGGAAGAAGCATGTGGGAAACACAGGAAAGCATTACTTTAAATGCTTCCCGATGGTGAGGCACAATTGGGAAAAAAATGTCTTTTTCCGAGTAAAAGTGCCCTAGGCCTAAAAACAATTGAGACTCAAACACTCCTAGTAAAATAGAAATTTATTGTGCACCAACTAGAAAGCCAGGAGATCAATTATCCTTACATCTTTTCAATCATGTGCCATTGTTGCCTTGCCAAGTACCATTGCCACCTTCATGTGTGCCAATATCACCTGCCATGCAAGGGTTTTGGTTGCAGTCAAGCTGGCATCACCAGATAGGAAAGCTTTGGGTTTTTTTTTTTTTTTTTTTTTTTTTTTGTGAGACTGGGGTTCAAAGTCACGACCTTGCACTTGCCCAGCAGGCACTTGTGCCTCGGAGCCATCTCCCCAGCTCCCTCTGGTAGGAAAGCTTTGACTCCTCGCTCCCTTTCTCAAATTCTGTGTGTGACACTGATGCATAGAAACTGACTTTACAGGGGAAAAATGCTCAAAGATCAACAATTTCACGTAGTTTAATCCGAAACCATGAGAAACTGTCATTGGTAACTGAAAGAGATGTCACATAATGCCTTTTCTTAAGCAGAAATTAAAAAGTGAAAAACTGCCTTGTTATCATAAATCATAATTTTCTCAATCAATGTTTTTCCTCTCTGCAAATGTACTTTGAAAATTTTAAGAATCCTAATCCTTTTGATAATTCAATAAGATTCAATTTACATTCAAGTTTTAGAGGATTGCTGCAAGCAGAGAAGAAATTATATGAGATAGTTACTGGAAAAGGAAACCATGAAAGTGTAAAAGTCACTGTTTGGAAGACTACCTCCTCTTTGGCATAAGTGCCTTTATTATGATCATAGTAATCACTTTTTTACACACTAGTGGTAGTGACCAAGCTGGGTGCCAACTCTGAGGTCAAAAACTGACATAAACCTGATCTTATAGTTTGTTGTAATCCGGCACTTGAGTCTACCACTTTCACAGAAGATGACAGAATTCTCAAGGGCTCTGAGACAGAGACAAAAGACCTCATCAGGTTTCATATAGAAGGCAAATAAGTTTCAGTTGCATCAGGCAGCCTTGCTCGCAGAGAGTCCTGGAGGGGGCACCTCGCACTCTGGGTGGGCACTGTGCCCTCTGTAGGGCTGTGTCAGGACCATGGAAAGTTAAGTTTAAGAAGACTTTGATTTATCAGAGAATATGAGCAAACCTATTCTCTATCCAGGAGAAAGGATTATATTTGTTTTTCTGATTGGAGACAAATAAAATCTATAACTTCAGGAGTTGTTTACTCTATAATCATGTTTAAAAATGTCATGAAATACTACTGGGGAAGACAGCTCAGTAGAATAAGGGTTTGCCTGGCAAGGACAAGATCCTGAGTTCAATTCCAGGAACTGAAAATAAAAGTAATGAAGAACAAGAAATTGTTTTGAGACATGTAGAGATACTTCAAAGAATTGTCAAAGAATGTTGATACTGAAGTTATTGTTAATTATTATTATTATTATTATTATTATTATTATTATTATTACTAGTTTTTGTTCTGCAGGACCAGGGTTCAAACTCACGACCTTGTACTTGCCAGGAAGACAATTGTGTCATGGAGCTCTATCTCCCCCGCCCCTGGTACTGAAATTATTAAGAGCACAAATAAAATAGCAAATATTTGGCTTATGCTATTTATTTTCTAGAGCATAGATAAATGCTAAGTAGATTATTCAAAGTCTGCAATCTCATTGTAGTACAATCACAATAGTCATTTTTCACAGATGCAAATGAAACTTATTTTTTATTTTCAAATAACTACAAAGGGAGAAAGCTGAGGTGTCTTCTAAACCACAGAACTCTAAAAGTTTTGAAAAAAATAAGACTGATTTTCTGTTAGTGATTTCTATAGCTCAAAGGAATTAAATTTTATCTTTTTTTTTTTTTTTTTTTTTTTTTTTTTTTGCAGGACTAGGGTTCAAACTCATGACCTTGCTCTTGCCAGGCAGGCACTTGTGCCACGGAGCTATCTCCCCAGCCCCCGAAATTTTATCTTTGACTGAGAACATATAGAAAATCATGGCAATTAAGTGTCTGGAGTATGGAATGGGACAGATTTAAGACAAGTTTAGGTTCTGTCATGTTCTAGTTTTATGGTCTTGGAAAAGGTATCCAGCATCTGTTAAGTCCTAGGTATTTCTAAAAAGGAATATACTCTTTTTTTTTTTTTTTTTTTTTTTTTTTTTTTTTTTTTTTTATTTTTGAGACAGGGTCTCACTGTACAGTTCAGGCTGGCTTTGAGCTCACTTTTGTAGCCCAGGCTGGTCTTGAACTCACAACGATCCTCCTGCCTCAGCCTCCCAAGTGCTGGGATTACAGGTGTGAGCCACCACGCCCAGCTGGAATATACTCTTCATATCTTTCTCATCAAGTTTTGAGACTCAGTACTAATAGTTAAAATATTAAATATTATTAAATAGTACAATACCAGGAAATATAGAAGAGCATGAATAAGATCATAAAATCATTCTTCCACCAGGTAGAAACACTGGCAACATTTGATTTACCTATTACATGAATATATGAGAATATGACCAACCACAAAGATGGAGCGTACTGAAAATAATGCATTCTAAATGATTCTTCCTTCCTCAAAGTGTGCTAAATGCGCTGCTGAATTTCATTAAGCATTGTACAAAACACATGTATATCAGTGAGACTACATATTATTACATCATGTAGGTATATTGTACTTCAGCTAAGAGCTATTTCATCTGTTTCCACACATAAATTTTCATACATTCTACATATACCTCAGAGGTGAGCACCATTGTATGTAAGATAAAAACTTGAAGAGTTGAATCGAAAGGTTAAAAGGGGTGAGCATCTTAAAAGCCTTTGGAACATGGTGCCAAATTGTCCTGCAATGATCAGCAAGGCTGATACCACGTACATTTTAAAAGAGCAGCTCAGGTTGTTGTGTAGAAGCAAGAGAGCAAGGGAAGAAGCAGGAATGGGAGTTACAGTAGTGCTTCACAGGAGGAAAGGTGCTCGGAGCACATAAATGGCATTAGACTCCAGAGCAGTAAGTCTGCGGGGAGCCTGAGACCCTATGTGGTTGACAGGCTCCCAGGGGATGCTGAGGTTGGCTCAGGTCTCTGGACCCCATTTTGAGCAGCAAGAAGAAAGACCATTCCAGTGGTTCAGATGGGAAGTAATTGTGGATCATTAGAGTCTAGCACATGCAAGGTAGACATTTGTCCCAAGTGTTTGTGAAAGACTGCGAGAGCACTGAGAGCCCTGAGATCTGTGGCATGAGCTACTTGAAGGCAGACATACTGTTAGTGCAGACAGAGAGCTGGACACATGAGTACAGAGTTAAGACGTCAGTTTTCCTTAGCCCATCAAATTTGGGGTGTGTAATATGAGTGACCTCAGTGGAGATGCTCAGTAGCATTTCAAAATTCAGAGGAAGGGGACCCAGAGATGGAAGAAGGAGGGAGAAGGGAGTGGAAAGGGGTACAAAGAGAATTAAGATATGTTAGTCCTGTACTAAATCTCCTTAGTGAATGTAATCATTAATTACTGCCACCACGTGTTAATAAATGTAAAATACTTAAAGATGCAAATCCAGAGTCCAAGGAAGAGGTCCAGGACAGGTGTATGCTTGTGAGACATCATCATAATATGAACTATACCTGCCTGAGAAGTACAGGGACACTAGGGAAATAAAGCTGTAATTTCATTGCAATTCTCCAGTGTGTGTTTCTGTGTATGCATATGTATGACGGGGTTGGTAAAAGTTAGATGATGAAATTTTGTTTAATGCTATACTTTAAGTGTTCAGTTTATAAAAGTTACATAATTTAAATGTCATTCTTTGCCACTTATACTTAGAAAAGGGATAAAACATATATGACATCATAATTTTTCAATGTTTCATAAACGAATGAATTTTATTTATTAGATGTTAAAAGATGTGATGTATCAGGTAGATTTTGTACCTGTCCTAATGTTTTACTAAATATGTGAATTTGGTCACGATAATCCCACTGAACCCCAGTTCATAATTTTTGAAAATATAGATTATAATATTGTTTTTCAAGATTGATGGAAGGAATAAATCAATATGAACTCAATATCTTACACATTAGTGTATGGTTTTGCTAACCATACACTTATATACACTGGATGAATCAGATATTGGTCTCAAGAATCTTCAAAAGGTTCAGCATATTGATTATAGCATAATGTAACACTAAAACTATGTTTGGAATACATGTCACTCTTGTCTTTTTTGATATGTACTGCTCCTTGTGTAAACTCAGTTACTGTCATTCTCTCTCTCAAGAGTAGTACTTGAAAATAAGAGACTGGGCCAAATACCATAGTCTTGACAGGCTACAATTTTGTATTTCCTTGAATTTCCAAATATCTGTGTCAAAATTGTGTAACTACTTATATCACATTGTATAGAAAGTTAGTAGAATATCAATGATGGTCAGAAAATATCATTTCCAAGCTGTCAAAGATATTTGATACTCAGAAAGCCAGTGATGATAAGCTCAAGTACCTATGTTATAGACTAATAGTATCACAAAGCTTTTGGGCTGGAGGGTTAAGAATGTAAGTTAACAGACCAAAAATTGGAGAAAAAGAAGGGCTATAAGGATAGCCAATATTTTGGCCCTAGCCCTTCAAGGACAATAAGGACCCAGGATATAAGAGAACCTGTGCTGTAATATCCTATAACTCAGAGGTGTCCCAAATTTCCTGGTCAAGGGGATTATGGGACCTCAGAGGAAAGGGATGAATGAACTATAGTGCATCTAAGGAGAGTCACCCAGAGAAAAACATTCTCTCAGGCTTTCACAGAAAGCAGACTGGCCAAGCAATGGCCGTGACTCGTCCCAAAGGCTGACACTAACAACAGTTATACAAAGTAGTGTCTGTGGTCCCAAACTTAATCCTGAGGGGATTTGACCCTGGAAGATACAAAAAAAAAAAAAAA
>PVJA010051341.1:0-12869 GCA_004027025.1 Myocastor coypus | reverse complement strand
TGTTTAGTTATACAGGTCTTGCTTCGACTTGCCCTTGACCACCCAGCAAGAAAAAAAAAAAAAAATCCTTAATTACAATGCATGGAACGCAGAGCTAGATTGGTGAGATCTTTAGGAGGCTTAGATTCAATAGCCTCCAACATCACAAGCTTCACTGGTGGCACACTGCAATTGCAAAACCTTTGACTGTGTATGTATCTGCTTCCTCTTAGTCCAAAGAGAAGTATATTTCCTTTTTTTTTTTTCTTCTTTCTTTCTTTTTTCTATGCAACAGCAATAGGGAGGTGGGTCATGCCCACACACTGCACTCTATAGAATGATTGTGAGGACAATATGCAATAAGTCAACTTTCAAAGAAAAGAAGGGGGAAAAGAAAAAGTAATGTGGATTTAGAAAGGTTAATGTTTAATTGTTTGATCAATCTTATATGCGTATATGTATTAATCTAAACTGATCTGATGATGAAAATATGTAATATAATCATTGTTAAATTTAAACAGTAAAAAAATTGAAAGAAAATAATAATTTTACATCTGTCCCGCAAAGCAGATATCATCACCCTTTGCTAACGGTTGAGGGAAGTGAGGCTCAAAAACTTAAGAAAATTTTCTGAAGACTTCAGATGTTACTAGAACAAAGATTAACCTCAGGCCTGTCTGACTCCAAATCGTATGTCCTTACTTCTATGACAATAACAAATATAATGTAACTATTTTGTTAAGCAACCATATTACAGGCTTTATGTTTTTTAAAATCATGGTACCTCAAGGAGATAAGTCCTGTGAATATTCCTAGTTTACAATGTGAAAACTGTTGCTTGGAGATGTTCGGAAGCTTCTGTGATTCCAAATTTGGTCAAGGGTAGAAAATATAGCCAGTCATAGAGCCTGAGCTCTTAACTGTCTGCTGATGCTGATTCCACACAGTGCCCCAGGGCCTGGAGCAAGGGCTGGGGAGGTGCAGAGATGAGACTTCACAGGGCTGTAGCTCAGTGAGTGCAGCTTCACGCTTACATGTCTATTTGGACTGTGTCATGAAATTTCATTCTGATAATGACAATAATAAAGGAAAAACTTTAACTAAATTTAAGAACCGACTATACTTTATTTCTCTATGCCCCCTCTTTTTATTATTTATTTATTTGTTTATTTTTTATGTATTTGGTACAGGGTCTATAGGGTCTCACTCTGTAGGTTGGAATTGTAGTGATTCTGTTTTCAGCCTCCCAAGCACTGGGATTACAGGCATGCGCCACTGTGCCTGATCTCCCCATATATATATATATATATATATATATATATATATATATATATATATATGATATGTATATATATCATTATGTATTTTGTACAGGGGTCTCATTATGCAGCTTAGACTCATAGTGATCCTCCTGCTTTCAGCCTCTCCAGCTCTGGGATCACAGACATGTACTACTACACCTGGACTCTGTTGTTGACTCAGGGTGCCTTAGAGCAGAGCCAGCACAGCATGCAGCCCTGGGGAATCAAACTTTGTTCCCTATGCTTGCCTGAACAGCCAATTAGTCCACTGAGCTATCTTGCTGGCCCTCTATGTCCCATTTCAAAAAGCTACACAGAACTTATTTCTTCTGAAGCTAGAGATGGAGGTTATAACAGCTTTGCTTAACAGTATGGTTTTGACTTTGAAAAATGAGTTGACTTTCTTGGCTCCAGTAAATCTACTTGCTTTCTCCTTTGGCCTGTGAATACCTCATGATTACTGACAGCAACATTTTACCATTGTGGAAGCTCAAGGCCAAATTCCAATCACAAAGAACCTTGTAGCTTGTCAGCATTAGGTTCACTTTGGCTTTCACTGCTCATCTTGTTTTTTCCCCCCTCTGTTGGACCAGATGTTTTACATTTTTGCACATGTTTTGAGTAGATTGCTTCAGATCCTTTTGGGAACAAAGTCTGCCATAAGCAGAGATAATGCACATGGAATATGTATAAACCAATACTGTAAATGTCAAACAGAAAGGTAAATACAAGAGTCAAAGGCTTTCAATAATTGCTTTGCAGCCCAGCTATAAGTCTCTGAAATATACTGAAGTAAAGATTAGAGGAACTAGATAGAGCCCTATGTGTCTTTATCTTCCAATAATGACCACAGTAAACAGAAGAGAGGATTTATAATAAGTTTATTGTCCAGCAATTCAAGAAAAACAGAACTCCTCATTACTTAATATATTTAGAGTGCTTTAAAAAAATGAACCTGCCATTCTCTTATAGAAATAATTTTATTCTGTAGATTTCTGCCCAAATAATCAGCTTCATGTAATGCTTTAAGAATCACATGCACTTGTGTACAACTGAGAGCTCATACTTTTGAAAGGACAAAGTATGGAGATACTTGTTTAAACAAAATATACCGTCATATAGAAGAAATACTGAAAGAGAAAAGCATATAATAATATTTTATAAAATAAAAACAAAATTTAAAGTAGCATTCAGTTACCATCAAATATTTATGTAGAACCTACTACATACTACTAGTAGGCGCTGAAAACACATTGATAAAGTACTCAGGAAGAACTCTGTGATCTGTGAACTGAGTTATTATTTTGCTCAACTCCACATATATTCCTGTGTTGGAAGTATCTTGTTTAAAACTAACTTTGGTGCACAAACATACATATTTAGAGGATATAGTCAGTAAATATTACCATGTAAAGAAAATTCTATTGTTATTATCATCATTATTATTAAACAATATGAAATTTCTTGGGCCAGTGAGATAGCTCAGTGGGCTAAGTACTTGCTTAGTCAAGTGCAAGGACCTAGGTTTGATTCCAGGTACCACATGCCACCCTGCCCCACTGCCCAGGCACTCTGAGCCAGCCACAGGGACCTGGTGTGGTGGTGCATGCCTAGAATCCCAGCACTGAGGAGGCTGTAGAAAGGAGGATTACTATGAGTTTGAGCTGCACAGTAAGACCCTATACCAAATGCATAAAAAAGAATATGAAATTTCTTTCTATGAAGTGTGAAATTCTCTCATACTGTTCAAAGTAGGCAGCTCACTGATTCCATGTAGATAACTAGATTTTCTTTGCCTTTTTAAAATTTGCTCAAAGGCATATTGGATAGCTTATAGAAGCAAATATGTTTTAAAAATAAATCAATATTTAAAGAGTAAACACAAGATTTTTTTTAGTCAAAGTTTTCTCTTTAAATGATTTATGTGGATAAAGGATTGTGCTGCTTTATAAACACTTGGGAATGCAGGAATAAAGCATGAATGTTGAAGCTAGTTCTATAAACTAGCTGCAAGAGGAAAAGTATTCTAAGGATATATACCTCTTTTAAGTGCAGAATATTATGAGTCACCCTCATCTAAACCACAATACTTATCCCTTGGAAGTTTTGCTACTCTTCCTCATTTTTAAAATTTGACTTCATAGTCTGTTCACTTTTCAGTTTTTAGAGCATATTCCCAAATAAAATAAATAAAGCATAGATGAGCTGTCAAAGGAGACCATTCTTTTAATGCAACATTAACATTTTGGTAATTAACATGGAACTTAATGCTTTTAGCACAGATGTAACATTAGACTTGTAAATTTTAATTATAGTTAATGGTTCATGATAGCTATAGGGAGTAGGCATCCTCTAGATACTGAGAATGTGTCTAATGTGATTAGAAATACTAATTGTAGAAAAAAGGTTGGTACTGGCAATAACACTTCTTCATTTCTCACAATATCAGTGACTTGAAACCTCTTTAAAACATGGACACTGGTAAGTAAATAGAAGGCAATAGAGGGAGGTCATAGCAACTTAAACAACTGAATCAAAAAGCACAAACTTGCTGTATACTTTCTTTTACCTGGGTTACTCCCTGAGGTAATGCTAAGAAAAGCAAAAGATATTGAGTATGTTGCGATGAATGTGTTCATCTTTAACATTCTCTGCAAATTCGAATAGAATTGCTATCACAAACTGTATCCAAATGATTCCGTCTAGATTCCTTAAAACAGGAGAGTCAGTTGCTTTGAGCAACCAACTAAGAAATAATTTCTCCATGAAAAGTTTACTGATATGATCAATATCATGGCAGATTGATAGCCACATATTCACCAACAGGAAGCATAGCATTGTTTAATTTCAATGCCAACTACTGATGATTCACATACAGATGCAAAAATTAGGTAAATATTCCTTCAAAATTTTCCAAGTATCTTCATTTCTGCTAAGTCCTAATTCACTAGACAATTCGCCATGCTTACTGGCCATCCTCATTTCTACAGTTAGTATTTCTAATCACATTAAACATATTTTCAGTATCTAGAGAGGATGTCTACTCCCTACAGCTATCATTCTAGGCACTTCACCTCATTTACTGTATCTTTTCAATTCTTAGATATATCTTAAGTGCATCTACTTACTAGAATATGAACATTTTACCTTTTTAAAATAGTACTGAAAGAGTCTTTGGCAAAAGGTGACAATAGCTTGTAGGTCTAAGCACCTGCCTGGCAAGTACAGAGTCCCGAGTTCAACTCTCTAACCGTGGGTGCACTGTGCTGGCCCCAAAATCAGGTATGGTCTTGCATGTTTGTAATCTCAGCACTACCGAGGCTGAGACAGGTGGAACGCTACAAATCCAAACTACAAGTGCAAACGTATATCAAACTACATAGCCAGATGCTGTAATAAGAACAACAACAAAGTCTTTGGTGGCAGTAGGAATTCATAAAATAGCAACTGAATGAATAAAATTAACTTATAAATTCATAAGTAATACATGCATTTTGGATTGTTTATTAATTATGTAACATTTATACTACATTTTGTGGATAATGCTTTGCTGTTAGGTCCCAAGATCCTGGCTTGAAAGACATTACAATTGTGTTGTAATGTCTTATAATAGGTAATAGAGCATAATCAAGAAAATGTAGAAAGTTTGCGCTTCTATAGAATATTCTTTTGACAAAAATATCCTAAACTCTCCATATCATGAATTATGCCTGTATCTAAGCAGTTAGTAAAAACTTTTTGTAAGTCTTCACTGAGTACATAATACAGAAAGCTCAAGCAGGATGAGCTTTAAATACTAGAGTCTTTGGGTGTGGGCACTTAATGAAATAAACCAGAAAGACACCCGAGTTTGCTCTTCACTGTCCAGTTCTGTGGTATGTAAAGCAGGGAGCTAGTTGGTGCGCAAATCTTTGACATTCTTTGTTCTTGATGGAGGTGAGTTCTGGTCTGCAGAAATTATGGATTAAATAGGGACCATTTTAACTCCTTTTACATTCAATTCTTGGCTTGATTTCCAGCCTAGATGTAGACAAGCTAATTTGCCCAGCTAGTGAAAAGTGGTAGCCTTGAGGTTTATTGTATACTGTAAACCTAATGGAATGTTGAGAATGAAGCTTGCTTTCCAGTTGGTTACTCTGGTAGGCTTCCTAATCTGTTACTATTTAAACTACATTTTAAAAGCTGATGAGAACTGAAAGCAGCACAGAATCTTCTGGCAAGTGACCATTTGACATCATCTCATATTGCAAGATATAAAATATTGATTATGTAATATTTTGTTATAAATTTTAGGCTGCTTTCTATAATAAGTGACCTCCTAAGTTGGATATTTTCTGGCAATTAGCAACTAGCTAGGTTAAGGAGTCCAAACCTCATAAGACATTGTTAAGATGTCTTTATCTTTTTGTAATTTTGTAATTTGTCAGTTAGTAAAGTTAGTCCTCTTTTTATTTTTTCTTAATAGTAAATATGAACTTATATTTCAATATTACCTTGTTATTTGTTAAGTCATAGATGGAGTCTTAATGCAATAAGAGACAGAAATAATAACCTTTTAAGAATTAGGTAGACTGTCTGAGGCCCATGGGACTCTGGTGAGCTAGTATCAATGGGCCTAGTGCACGCAGACTTAGAGCTTTCATGGTACTTGGTCTAATCAGTTAAGAACTTTAGAGGACTCTGTGTGGTCCACGAGACTCTGGTAAGCTCTGACCATTTGCCTCCAGTGTGCAGGCGTGGAACTTATGCTGGCACTGGTCCAACCTTTTAAGAACTTAGGAGGATTCTGAGTGGCCCACGGGACCTTGGTGAATCTGGCCCACACCTATGACATACACTGAAGCTTTTTTAAATATCAACCAGTTGCCCTCACTAGTAGTGAGAGCCTCCATGATTCCTACCTTGCCAACACTGCATCAGAAAAGTTACTGATCTACTGCTTTTTCACAACTGCTAAATTTGGGTTATTATAGAGAGCTTTAAAAATGTCAAAAATGCCAGAGCAAAAGGCAATCTCAATCCTCCAGCTCACCCAGAACAAATCCAGGAGAAAATGACATGCAAGAACTTGAAAATCACACACACGAAAATTCTGAAATGATGGCAACTGATTTAAAGAAACAAGTTCATGAGGCACTACAAGAAATGAGATAAGAAAAGATCTCAGGTCCAAAAAGATACGTAAAACTGATTAACTCCTAGCCAACCTAATAAAGAAAAAGGAGGGGACCCGGCAGTGTGGCTCAGTGGCCTAAAGCGCCTGCTTGGGAGAGCTTGGGCAGCTGTAGGGACCGCGGTTTGATCCCTGGCACCACATGCTGAGCCAGCCCTGCCCTCCGGACGGGCTGAGCTGGCCAGAAAAACGAGTGAATAAACAAACAAAGGTTCTGAAACAAGAAAAAAATAAAATGAATAAAATAAAAAATTCTAAAAATAAATAAATAAATAAATAAATAAAGCAGAAAAAAACCCACCCAAATTCATACAATAAGGAGTGAAGAGTGAAAATCACTAAAGACCCTAGTGGAATTCTGAAGAACATCAATACCTACTTCCAAAATCCTAACTCTCACAGGATGGAAAACACAGAGGAAGTGAACAGTTTCCTAGATACATATGAAATATCCAAGCTGAGTCAGGAAGGTACATGAGCTCTTAATAGTTGAATAACGGGAGATGAAATTGAAAAGGTAATAAAAGCCTACCAACAAAGAAAATTCCAGGTCCTGATGGATACACAACTGAATTCTATAAGAAAATTAGAGAAGTAAAATTAACTTTTCTCAAGCTCTTCAATGAAATTGAAAGATAAACAATTCTCCCAAACTCATTCCAGGAGGCAAGTATTACTCTGTTTCCAAAACCAGAGAAAGATCCAACTAAAGAAAAGAATTACAGGCCAATCTCTCCAATGACTATAGATGCAAAAATCATCAATAAAATACTAGCAAACAGAATACAGAAAATCATCAAGAAGAGTATAAATCATGACCAAGTGGGATTCATCCCAGGAATGCAAGGACAGTTCAACATATGCAAATCTATAAATGTAATACACCACATCAATAGTGCCAAGAACAAAAACCATGCGATCATCTCAATAGATACAGAAAAAGTTTTGACAAAATCCAACACTCATTCATGATAAAAACCCTATAAAAACCAGAATAGATGGTTTATCTCTCAATGTGGTAAAAACCATATATGAGAAACCAACAGCGAATATCATACTAAATGAACAAAAACAAGGGCCTTCATTTTAAAATCAAAACAAGACAAGGATGTTCACTGTTTGCATGCCTACTCAATATAGTTATAGGAACATTAACCAGAACAATTAGACAAAGAAAAAATAATAGGAATAAAGATGGGAAAAGAAAAAGTGACATTATCATTATTTGCAGATAATATGATATTCTAATCAGCAGTTCTCAACCTGTGGGTTGTGACCCCAGCAGGGGTCGAATAACCAAAACACAGGGGTTGCCTAAAGCCATCGGAAAATACATATTTAAACCCATGCTATGCCATGGTGAAATGTTATTTATTGAAATTAGTAATTCGAAGTAGCCACCAAAATTATTTTTTGGTTTGGGGTCACTGCAACATGAGGAACTGTATTGTGGGGTCATGGCATTAGAAAGGTTGAGAACCACTGTATAGAGGACCCAAACAACTCTACCAAGAGTCTTGTAGATTTAATAACCACATTCAGTAACAGTAAAATTTTAAAAAAATCAGTAGCATTTTTTTAAAATACAAACCATGAATGTACTGAGAGAGAAATGGGGGAAAACATGCCTTTCACAATAACACCCTCCAGAATGAAATACTTAGGAATCAATATGACAAAGGAAGTAAAAGATTTACACAGTGAAAATTACAGAACTCTGAGAAAAGAGATCAAAGAGGATTTCAGAAAATGGACAGATATTCCTTGCTCCTGGATAGGAAGGAGCAGCACTGTTAAAATGGCCATATGCCCAAAATTGTTATACAAATTTAATGCAATTCAATTAAAATACTATTAGTATACCTCACAGAGCTAGAGAAAACTTTCTTCAAATTCATCTGGAACCAGAAGCGATCCAAATATCAAAAGCACTTCTAGGATACAAAGGAAAGGCAGGAAGCACCACAATCTCTGACCTAAAATTATACTATAAACCTACTGTGATAAAATCAATATAATACTGGCATAAAGACAGACCTGAGGATCAACAGAACAGATTAGAAGATGCAGACAAAACAATAAACACACTCAGCCACCTTATTTTTGGTGAAGGGGTCCAACATTTTCACTGAAAGAAAGATACCCTATTTAATAAGTGGTGCTAGAAACACTGGTTTTCTACATGCTGAAGGATAAATTTAGACTCATATCTATCACTATACACTAAACTACAGTCAAAATGGATCAAGGATTTAAACATTAAAAGAGGAACACTAAATGTGGAGGGAAATGTGGGTAGAAATCTTAATGACATAGGGGTACGTAGAGAGTTCATGAACAAAAATCAAACTACTCAGGAAATACTTGAAAAAATCAACAACTAGGATCTCATTTTTTAAAAAAAAAGTTTCTATACTTTAAAAGAATCTCCAACAGAGTAAAAAGGAAATCAACAAACTAAGAAAAAGTTACAGACAACTGTCCCTCTGACAAAGATATTCTATGTAGAACATATAAAGAATTTTAAAAATCAGGCCCCTTAAATTCAAATACCCAACCCAAATACTGGGCATCTGAGATAAATATTCTACTTTTCAGATGAAGAAATACAAATGGCAAGTAAATATGCCAAAAAATATTAAACAACACTGGTTATTCAACATCACTGGTTATGCAAATTAAAACAACACTGATGTTAAATCTCAACCCAGAAAAGAATGGCTAACATCCAGAAATCAGCCAATAACAAATGCTAGATGGGTTGTAGGGAAAAGGAACCCTTCTGCACTGTTTGGTAGGAGTGCAGACTGGTACAAGCACTGTGTAAATCAGTGGGGGAGATTTCTTAAAAAGCTAGGATTGGAGGTCCCATTCAAGCCAGCTATTCTCCTCTTGGGTGTTTTTCCAGAAAAACATCATACCACAGTGATACATGTGTACCCACCTATGTTTATAGCAGCACAAGTTTTCATGGCTAGATCTTGGAAACAACCCAAATGCCCATCAACTGAGGAATGGATAAAGAATATGTGGCACTTTTATACAATGAAGTATTATTCAGCTATAAAACAGGATATACTTATTAAACTGGCTTTTATAGGTAAATGAATACAGCTAGAGATCATTCTCTTAAGTAAAATAAATCAGACTTTCATGTGCAAACATTGTATTGTCTCCTTAATGTAAGGACCTGAGAGAGAAAACAAAATCTGAAGGACAAAATCAATTCTGGGAAAAGGGAATGAACCTATTCAAAAAGAAGGAATTATGGAGTCAAGGAGAAAAACAGGAGAGGGATTGGGAAAAGAGATACATTTTATGTAAGCAGGATACTTTGGACTAAGTGTACTGTCAATTTCTGCTGGTCTATGGAAAAGAGTAGTTAATGTTTAATAGTTTTGTCTCCTTTTTTCAATTTTTGGTACTTTTCTCCTCTTAATCTCTTATATATGGTTTTCTCTTTCTCCTTCCAGCTTTGCATGCATATATATGGTAACATGAACAACTAGGTGGAAGACAGAACTATGCATTAAATAATCATTGTGCAATTCATATTATTTTGTTAAGTGAAATTCTGCATCACTTGTAATTTTTGTCTTAATACTATTTGGTACTCTTTAAAAACTGAATTTAAAATAAAAAAATAAAAAAGAGAAATAAATAACTATGAAAACCAAAAGTTTGAAAACACAGAGAAGGCAAACAAGAAATTTACTGGTGAGCACCAATTGTAATTTAAAATATGATAAGTTGTCTAATGTAGGAGAGACAGTAACTTTTTAGGCCACCACCAATATTTAGGTCTCACTTTGACTTAAGAAGGATACAGTAAGGAGCTGGGGAGATATCTCTGTAGCACAAGTGCCTGTCTGGCAAGTGCAAGGTTGTGAGTTTGAACCCCGGTCCGGCAAAAAAAAAAAAAAAAAAAAAAAAAAAAAAAAAAAAAAAAAAAAAAAAAAAAAAAAAAAAAAAAAAAAAAAAAAAAAAAAAAAAAAAAAAAAAAAAAAAAAAAGGATATAAAATATATTAACGGAAAACTGGTTTACCCTATCGTTTCTAGACTTAATAAAAACAAATATGAGTGTACAGTTAAATTTTAAATTTTAAATTTGGGTAGACAATGAATAATATTTCAGTACAAGCATGTCTTATATTAAAAAATATTCTTCATCTGAAATTCAAATGTAACTGGGAGTTTCATTTATATTATGCCTGACAACTGTTCATGTTCACCCAGATTTTAGGTCTCTTCCTCAGCTGATCTTCTTATGGTTGGTTTTCTAAAGGTTTCTGAAGGATGACGTTAGGGTGGTTTGGCTTGAAGAAGGTGCATGAGGTGTGTGTGTGTGTGTGTGTGTGTGTGTGTGTGTGTGTGTGTGTATGATAATCTCAGTCCCCCTTTTCCCAGACCTGACACATCAGTGTTCACACATTACTGGGTCTTAGCCATCATCATGAAAATCTGAGGCTGTCTTCCCAGATCTCCAAGCAGAAAATAGGAATAAGCCCTTCTGCTCCAGGATGTGAACTTGGTCTGTGGTCTTAAATGGCATCACCTTCCAGCATTTTCAGCTGCTGAGCAGAAGGCAGTCAAGAATCCTGGTCCCCAAGGCTGCACTAATTCCAACCTTCTTCCTCCTTTTTCCACCTTTAGCCTCAGGCTCCTGCCTTAATTCCAGAGGGATCATCTCTCCTTTGCAGAGGAAACATATAATTCCCTCATCAAGATATGATTTACTTGATAGTTTAAATCATATTTCTTTTAAATTGAATTTACTATCTATTTTAGAATGAAAAATCTGAATATCAGAGAGACTTTTTGTTTCTCTGCTTTCACTTTATTTATTTATTTGTTTGTTTGTTTGTTTGTTTATTTATTTATTTTCTTGTTTCAGAACCTTTGTTTATTTACTCATTTTTACGGCCAGCTCAGCCCTCCCCGAAGGCAGGGTTGGCACAGCATGTGGTGCCTGGGATCGAACTGCGGTCCCTGAAGCCACCCAAGCTTTCCCAAGCAGGCACTTTAGACCGCTGAGCCATCCTACCGGGCCCCTGCTTTCACTTTTTAAAAAAAATTTTTATGGCCAGCTCAGCCTGCTCTGGGAGTGGGGCTGGCACAGCATGTGGTGCTGGGGATTGAACCACAGTCCCTGCGGTTGCCTAAGCTTTTCTAAGCAGGTGCTTTAGACTGCTGAGGCATCTCACTGGCCTCTTTGCTTTCACATTTAATCTAAGTTAAAGACTGATGAAGGGAGAAAGTCATCAGATAGTAAAAGACAAAAATGTATTTTTCCATAGTATTATATAGTATATATAATATAATATTATGTTATATTTTATTATATTATATTTTATTATTATATTATGTTATATTACACTAAACAGGTCCCTTTGCTTAAATATTTTGCTCAAAACCACCACTACGTTATACATATGAATTATTCCATGATATACATTATCAGCACAATAATTTCCAAACTTCAAAGAAGAAAATACAACATAAAATGTGCATCTGATATATCATAAGTGAATCCACTACCTCCAAGATCATTTTGTATTCTGCACGGTGTGAATACATTACATTGTGAATGGGTTGCAGGGATTTGGAGTTACAAGGATTCTTAGATTGCTTACTTAGACAAAGATCCTCATTTTCAAAAAGCACAGCTGTGTTTTTCAAATAATAGTTATAAGCAGGAAGTTTCTGCAATAGTTTTGTAATTTACAACTGTGTAACATTATACTTCACATTCATTCCAGTTAATATTTTGTATTTGTTTTGTCAGTTTTCATTTATAATTCTAAGTAAAAGATTTATTTAGATTTGGTTGAACTTATCTTTATCCGAGTACTTATACTCACCCACATTTTCCTGTTAGTGCATAAAAATCTGTAGAACAGTTTATAAGCTCAGGAAAAGATAATACTGAAAATGTTTTCTAATTATCAGCAAAGATGAATACAACCTTAAGTGTAACAAAAGACATACAAATTAAAATGAGGTAAACTTTTTATGTTTTCTCTTCCAAGCTGCCAAAAATTACAATTAGGATACTCTGTGTGAGGAGAAAATGTTAAAAGTTAATCAGAAAAGTAAACCTTCATGTAAAATGTTGGCCGTCTTCAATGGCATTGTACTAATTTAGAGTCTCTATCTCTCTTAACAGTGTTATTCATGCTCCTGGATTTATTTATGAGTTATAGCTGCATTTCAAAAATTAGTAAGTCCTCTACATTATTAAATAAAATGTACAGGAAGTATGATTTGCATTGAATTATTACAGTGGGTTCAACAGTTCACAACAAAATGGAGCTCTGAACCTTGAGAGGAGAGAGAGAGAGAGAGAGAGAGAGAGAGAGAAGAAAGAGGAGGAGGAAGGGGCAAGTGATGTGGAGGAGAGGACAGGAGGGGAGGG
>PVJA010051340.1:0-12878 GCA_004027025.1 Myocastor coypus | reverse complement strand
TGTGCCAGTCCTGAGTCAGATGGGGAAGTGTGCTGAGAGCGTCTGCACACTGCCAACTGAAGGATTCAGGCCCAAGGCTTTTGTACTCACTGCAGTGTTCCATCCCTACCAGTCTCTACTGGTCTTAACCGGTTTCTTCCGGTTCCTAACAGTCTCTAATGGTCAGCTGTTGTGACTGCAACAGAAGGCAGAGGAATCTGCTACGGAAAGCTGAAGGGTCCAATCTTAGTGGTTGAGGAGTCTGTGCAGGAAGTCAGGAGATAAAGTCCAAACTGAGTTATTCTGGGGCAGAGCCCTCATGGCTCACAGGGTGAAACAGCCAGGCGATACAGCCAAATTGATAACACTTATCGACCACCAGGCATCCAGCCAAGTTGACACAATGTAGCAACCACTACAGCCACCAAAACAAGCGCTTTAACACACTGAGCTACCTGGCCAGCCCTCCCTTTATAATGTTTAATCTCGTGTTAAAAGAACGAATTTCATGCAAACCGAAATTTAGCAGACTGCCTACCTCACTAGTACCCACCTTGCTCTGTAGACTGGCCTTGAGCTTGCAGATCCTACTGCCTCAGCCTCCCAAGTGCGTGGGTCATAGGCATGTGCCACCATGCCCAGCGCTGCTTCTGGGTTTAATATCTCTATTTTATTTATTTATTTATTTATTTATTTATTTATTTATTTATTCATTTTGCTCTCTCGCTCTTAGGGGAAAGGTCCTTAGAAGACTCTGCTTTTCCATGCTGCAGCCTCTCTTTAAACTCACACAGAGAACAAACATCTGAGGTCCTCGCCTTCTCTGCCTCCCTCGATAGTAGATCAGAATCCTTTGTCTTCCTACGGTAGTACTAACATCAGTAACTGGGGGAGACTTGGGGGTCTCTGGAGTTCCTGCAGTTCTTGGGCCGCTGGGCAGGGCAGGGCACATGCAGGCAGGAGAGTGGCTGGTCGCGAACTCGGAGGCGTGGTGCAGTTCTCCACAGCCCTGTCCTAGGATCTGCCTTGGGGATCTGAGATCCATGGGTCAGGGTTCAGGTCTCTACTGGGGAGCCACAGTGACGAGCCGGCTGCTCCGTGCCAGCTTCCTGTTCTCTCTGCCTCCTGCATCTCCTGGTCTCCCACCAGGTACCCAGGTACTGGGGATGGACCCAGAAGCCCTCACACCCAGCTGCTTCTCCAGCCCTTTTGGAAGCAGGGTCCTTCTGAGCCGCTCAGCTGCCCCGGCTGGACCCCCTTTCCTATCCTCCTGGCCTCAACCTCCCAGAGAGCTGCCACTCCCAGCATGTGCCACGGTGCCTCCTTGTGTACCAGGCTCCTGTCCTTGATCCTTCTGTTCTGTTTTTTATTTTCTCCTTCCATCTTTTCCAGGACACTGAAAAAGCCTCTTTAAGGGAAAAGGGACCTGATTGTGGGCCAATTCCCTGAGGAGTTCACAGGAAAGACCACAAGGGGGATACAGGGGATGGAATTCTCAGAAGAGCCAGAGGCTGCCTTGCGTGGTACAGCGTGTGCGGGCTGCAGCCCCGGGTGCCCACCCAAGACAGCCAGCTGGGTGAAGGCAGGTGCCACAGGCACCTTCTGCATGTGCATGGGTAGACCACTGGGCAGAGGCTGACACTGGAGGCTTTCGCCCCATTCTGTGCAGGCCGCCAGGCACACAGGCTAGGGTCACAGAAGGCAGCCTCCTGTCACTGTCACACGCGACACTGCTGAGGCTGGCTGTCCGGCCCCAGGCCCAGCTGCCTCCTCTCTGCCCACCTGGTCTCTCTGCTGGGCTGGGCTGAGTGCGGCTGCTCTGGCTCATGGCGCTGTCGTTGGGGTCGGTTTCCAACTCTTCTCTTGGGGGCCAGTTTTCTTTTATTCTCGAGGGCACCAGCTAATCCATATGTCTGAAGGTTCACAATATTTGTGCTCACATACCTGCTTATCAAATAATCCTATTTTCCTATGCAGTTGCAGACATAATATCCATATTATAAACATTTACGAAAAGAAAACAAACTTTAATCCTCGGTGAGAAATTATGTCACCTGGATATTGGGCCCCAGGATATGCGGGCTCTTCTTTGTTGTTGCTGCTGTTTTGTTTTTTTGATGGCTCAACTTTAAGGTCGCAGCATTATAGAAATGTGAGCAGAGTAATGACATTCTGCTTGTCTGTCTATTCGTCTGTCTCTCCTGTCTCTCTCTGTCTTTTTTTTTTTTCCCTCTGTGTTTTAGGGAAGAGTCTACAGCAGTGGTTCTCAACCCATGGGTCAAGACCCTGGTGGGGGTTGAATGACCAAACACAGGGGTTGCCTAAAGCCATTCTGAATCATAACTGCTGCAAAATTACAGTTTTGAAGTAGCCACCAAAATTATTTTTTGGTTTGTGGTTACCGCAACATGAGGAACTATTTTGCGGGGTCACAGCATTAGAAAGGTTGAGAACCACTGGTCTACAGGGTGTTCAGGGTCTCACTACTACATTGGACTCGCATTGATCCACCTGTTTGCAGCCTCCCAAGAGCTGGGATTTTAGGGGTGCGTCACCACACCCAGTCTCAACTGCTGCCTCAGCATGCCCCGGGGGCGGGTATAGCATGGCAGGCCCTGGGACTGAAGCTGTGGCCTCTGCTCCTGCTTGCAGGCACTTTAATCCCATGTCTCCCTGTCTTTATCTCTCTGACTCTGTGTCCATCTGTCTCTTGTCTTTGTCTCTCTGTCTCTCCCTCTCTCTGTCTGTATTTATCTCTCTGTCTCTTTTCCCTATCCACTATCTGGCTTTGTTCTTTTTTCCTTTAAAAAGAAATTATTATGGCTGGCTCAGCCTGCCCTGAGGTGTGGCTGGCACAGCGTGTGGTGCCGGGGATCGAACTGAGGTCCCTGCGGCTGCCTAGGAAGCAGGGGCTTTAGACTGCTGAGCCATCTCACCAGTCCCTGGCTTTGTTCTTGCACGTGTTTGTGCAGTGATTCCCCCATGCGGCAGCCACTGCTACCTTTTCTCTCCTGAAGCCTGTACTATCTGGGGAAATAGCTCTTGTCATCCTGATTTTACAGTGAGGAAACAGAGGAGAGGAAATGCCTGTCCCTTGAGCAAAGTGTCACAGCTCCTCGAACCTTGTCTCAAGTTAAACTTCTTTTTATTTCAAAGATGAGTGCTTGTCACTCCTGAGGCAGACCTTGCTCCTGGCACTGGTCAGCCTTCCAGAAAACACGGCAAATGAAACATTCAGGACAGTCTGTTGCCAGATGCATCACGGTGCATGGCGCCAGAGGCTGGCGTGCGAAGCTTGTAGATAGCAGCAAGAGATGTGGGTGATGGCGGCTTAGCCCAGCAGGGCAGAACGTCAGGGGTGAATTTGTGGTTTGAAAAATCAACTTCTCAGGCAGTACAGTGCAGTGGCACCCATAGAGGGACCCAGGGTGCCCCACAGTGTGGGTGACGTGTGAGTTCTGAATAATGTCCCCTCAAGTGGGGACTCCCATTGGTAAGAGTGAATCTACTGGGACCCTGTGAACAGTGTCATTTTACAAAGTGAAAGGTTACTTTCAGAGTGTAGAACTATGCCCCCTGCGTGGAAATGCAAGTGCATAAAGAGGGGTAGGAAAAGCCAGGGAAATACGATTTGATCTGTCTTTGCAGCGTTGAAGAAAGGGTCGTGAAGCTTTTTTTTTTTCAAAAGACCCTTTAGAAACCAGTTCACCGGGAATCGTGGACAGACCTCCAAACAACGGCCCCCAGCCGCAGGTTCCCCAGAGCGGGGCTGCCCCATTGCCTGCACTCAGTGGATTTTCGAGGATGGCTCCTTGCTGCAGGCTTCTGTGTTTTCATTTTTGAAAGCGCTTTACTGTGGATTGAATCCCTACAGGTTTTATAAGAGCCGAGTGGCATTAGCTATGTCCCGTGGCCCAGGAAGGCACACAAGGCACACGGAAGAGAGGCATTAACACACCTTTGCGAAGCCCCCACACTCTAGCCCAGAATCAGAGGGGTGACGCCGATTTTCTGAGCTCAGAAGCCACTGCCACAGTGTTGGTCTTCCCAGGAAGCGACCTTGCCCGGAGCTCGGAGCTCAGGGCCTTCCGTCTTGCTTTTAGAACAGCCAGAACTCCAGCGTCCTACGAAGCCAAGCAGGGCCCCTCAGCAGTGGCCGAGGGACCTTTCCCCTCCACGCTGCAAGCTAGACCTTCCCTGTCTCCCGCAGCGAGACTGAGAGTTCTCTTCTCTGCTGCCTAAGGACCTTGGGCTTGGTGGGAACACGCTCTACCTCGTGGGCTTTCTGAAAAATCAGCACGAGTGGCTTCTCCATTTCAGAAGCCCACGCCCTGACTCTAACTCTCCAGGTGGGAAGCTGTCCTGTCCAGACAGTCCTCAGTGTCCCCAAAGCAGGACCTGGGGAAAATCTGTGTTCCTCGTCCAGCCTACCTCAGGAATGGAGACTGTCATGTTCCTCCTGCAGATGGGAAAGATGGGGCTGCACACGGCTCTGGCTTCTGTTCTCCTCCAAAGCCCTGGCACCTGCCCTGGTCCCTGAGCCCCGGCCCAGGTGAAGATCAGCCCAGGGAACCCTGCTGGGGACTGGGGACTGGGGACTGGGGTGCTGCTGAGTGGCCACATGGTGCCATTCTCCTGGGAGTCCGTCAGTGCCACTAATTGCCCCAGCCGACCCGTGTCCCTCACCGCCTTTGGCCCCAGCTGTCCCTCCGGGAGGAGGAAGCCTCCTTTCCTCTGGGGGAAGCCCACAGCCCCGCGTGCTGTGCGCCCAGAGCCTTTGCTCCATGGCCCTGTTGCTGTGCAAGCATCTCGACCAGGCTCAGCTTTGCAGTCAGCTGATGGGGTAAAGAGGTAAGCGCAGGGTCCTGAGTTCAATCCCCACCCCGGGGTGCTGTGAGAGCTACTCTCAGACAGGGCTGGTGGGCATGTCTCCGCTAATCCCCGTCGGAAGCACCAAAGTGCCGCGAAGCTTGCGCCAGGTGCCTGTTTCACTTTCCCTCTGCAGACCCGCAGTCCCCCTGCATCCAGGGAAAGGACGTGGCGGCAGCCCCAGCCGTAAGCGAACTCGGTCACGCGGTCAGTAGCTGTGGTAGTTTTTCAGGGCGACTCGGGGACATGTGTCATTAGCACATTCGAGGCCGCCAGGGCGCAGTGATCCCTGCACACCCGTGTACAGCAGCACAGCTCCGGGGCCGAGCCCCTCAGATGCCCATCGTTGAGTGGCAAAGAAAGTGGCCGCTGAAATGGCCAGCGGGAGGAAGTTCATCGGGTCACGAGAAGGATATGTCGGAGCCATTTGTGGAAACTTGGACGAATCTTGAGACTCTAATGTTAAGCGAAGTAAGCCCGAGGTAGAAGTTAAATGGCGCACAGTGGGCTGGGAAGACAGCTCGGTGGGAAAAGCGCCTGCCTGGCAAGCGCAAGGGCCGGGGTTCAAGCCCTGGTACCACATGCTGTGCTGGCCTGGCTCCTGAGGTGCACCCGAGCCAGCTACGGAGACTGAGTGTGTTGGCACACGCCTGTAATCCCAGTGCTGGGGAGGCTGAGACAGGAGGATCACTAAGAGTCTGAGCTGCGTAGTTTCTATTTATAAGTAAATAAAATATTTTTAAAATGGTGCGTAGTTTTTCTCATATAAAAACCCAGTTATAGCTAATTTAAGGGATAACATAATGGGTATCCCATGAAACCGTACTGCTAAGTGGCCAAGACTAGACTCCTAAGTTTAAATATCATGCATTTTCACTTATGTGAGAGACTAAAAATACTCACAGAGTGAAGTAAAAGGATGGGCTGGGTCTTTTGCAAAAGGGAGGAGACAGAGAAACGGCGGCCGGGCGGCGGCCGGGCAGGGAGGAGGAGGGGAGAGTTCGGCTGCCCTAGGTGCTCACAGATGCCTGAAGGAACGAGGCCCTCAGGTACGGCAGCCGGTGTGATCAAAAGCAGAAGACAAGAACCAGGTGGCGAAGAAATGAAAGGGAAGAGCAGAAGGCCCTTGGTTAGGGGAAGGGTCCCAGGACGGGCGGTCTGAGGGAGGAGGGAAGGGGAGCGACAGCGGTTACAGTATCTGATGCGCGCGCTGATTCCCACCGCTTCAGGGGCGTTTCCGGTACCACGCACGTCTTCCAGTGCGAAGCGTCCCACGCAGGGAGCGCGTGTGCCACACGGGCTTCAAAAGCCTAGAGACACTTACACTGATGTGCGTTCTCACCAGCGGCTCAGCACAGCACACGATAGCTCAGGTAATTGTACTGCTCGTTGCGGTACCAGGGATCAAACTCAGGACCTTGCGCTTGCCAGGCAGGTACTCCTGCTGCTAAACTATAGCCCCAGCCCCTGATCTAATTATTTAAAAAATTGTGTCCTTTTTTTTAGTACCTAGACACAAACTCACAACTCATGCTTGCCAGGCTGACACTGTGCCATTAAGCTAAGTCTCCAGCCCTGCCACTGGCCAACTGAAAGGAATAGTTAATGCTTAAGTTTATTTATTTATTTTTTTCTTCTTTTTAAATTTTTTGGACCAATTTTCCACACTTAGCTCTGGTAATCTGAACAACTAATTTGAGGACAACAATATTCACTCTAACAACCACGGTTAAACTTCTATCATTTTATTTAGTGAAGTTCTGTATCATTTCTAATGATTTTACTAGTTTTTCTTTTCTTAAAAAGCGTAAATAATAGAAAAAATTATTAAAGCCTCTCAGTTTATAGTGCATACATATCATAAGATCATATCATATGTTAGTAATATAAATAATTTTTATTTGCAAGTTATACCTGGGTCAAGCTATTCAGAATGATAGTTTTTTTTTTTTTCTCCAGAACTGGGGATCAAACTCAGGACCTTGCTCTTGCCAGGCCGGCAGTTGTGCTCCTGAGCTATCTTCCTAGCCCCGGAGTGACGGATTTAAATGGGAATGATGAGGCCCACCTGGCGGCCTTGTGCCACCCTGTGAGGCCGGGTGCGCTTGTCTTCCCCCTCCCAAGGGACTCTGTCAGGCTGTGCTCTGTTTGGACGTGGTCCGAGGAGGTCACTGGAGCGTGTCTCGGGCCGGGCTCCCAGGACACGCCCCCTGGGATCTCGCTTCTGAGATGCTAATCTTCAGACGCGGTAGCGTTTTGGGCCTTGGATTCCAATGTAGAAGACACAACCTGACCAGAGTTGTAGAGAAAGGATGGCAAGGGTGCCTTGGTGGGAAATGGGACAGGAAAGCCGGGCTTCTGCAGGGGCTTCGGATCCCCCCACGTGCGGGGCCCCTGAGCCCCTCCACCTTCGCCTGCAGGCATGAGAAGGCGACTCAGGGCCGCTATGGGAACCCCTTCCCAGCTTCTCCTGCTAAGAATCCATGGTATATTTGGGAATTCTCAGCAGCTCGTGCATCTACGTGGAGTTTAAGGAGAGGAAAATTAGTCTGTGGTAAGCTCGGTGTCGCCCCGGAGTCCACACACCTCCCAGGCAGCAAGGGTGGAACCCTTCTAGAATAGGATTACAGCTTGGTGTGGGCGGGTTGCTCAGCGTGAGAAATTCCATTCACGTGGTAGCAAAGCAGCGCTCTGTGTCGAGCTTGTCTCTGGACAGAACTGGGTTAAGGCCTGGATCCAACCACTGATTCTCCCTGGGCTTTTGTTTTCTCATCTCCTGAAAAAACCGCTGGACTATTATTGAGATAATTGGCCTAAACGACCTATTACTGCTTTGATCTTTGAGAGAAAACACAGCAGCCAGCCCAACGCCATAAATGTAGTCACCTCATGCTGAACAGAAACCCGGCTGATCAGTGACTGACTCATTTCAGTAGGAAAGCGAGTGGGACCTTGGAAGTGGAGACGATTATTTAGTTACTTATTTATTTTCCTGGTGTGGGGAATTGCATGAATGCCTCCAGAGTTGCCAGGCAGGCACTGTGCCCTTTTGCTGCATCCTTAACTCTGTGTAGGGGGTTGCTGATCACGCCACCGAACCCAGGGCTCTGTGGAGACCAATAAGCTCGTCCTTGGGGATGAGGATCTAGGCGCTGTCTATTCCGTTCCAGAAGGGCCGAGCCGTGTCCTGAGTCTCCGCATGGCCGACTTCATCTCCTGGTTGCGCAGGGTGTAGATGAGGGGGTTGAGCAGCGGGGAGATGACCGTGAAGGTGACGTGGATAGGCTTATCCGCGGGCAGGGCGGTGAAGGGCCGGGCGTAGACGTAGATGCAGGGCACGAAGTGCAGGGTGACCACGGTGACGTGGGTGGTGCAGGTGGAGATGGCTTTCTTCCTGCCCTCGCCCGTGTGAGACCTCAGCATCACCAGGATGACCGTGTAGGACGCAAGCAGGAAGACAAACCACAGCGTGGTGACCAGGCCATTGTTGGAAATCATTAGAACTTCTAGAGCAAAAGTGTCAGCGCAGGCGAGCGTGAGAACCTGTGGGACGTCGCAGTAGAAAGTGTCCAGCACGTTGGGCCCGCAGAAGGGCAGGGGCAGCAAGAGGGCGACCTGCACGATGGAGTGGACGAAGCCGCCCAGCCAGGAGGCCACTATTAACCCAGTGCAAGCAGCTCTACTCATGATGGTCGTGTAGTGCAGGGGCCTGGAGATGGCCACGTAGCGGTCCCAGGCCATGACAGAGAGAGAAAAAATGTCCGCCCCGCCGAGGAGGTGGAAGAAGAACATCTGGGCGAGGCAGCCCTCGAAGGAGATGGTCTTTCTCGTGGAGAGAAGGTCGATCAGGACCTTGGGTGCCGTGACGGAGGAGAAGCAGATGTTGAGCACGGAGAGGTTCCGGAGCAGGAAGTACATGGGGGTGTGGAGGCGGGTCTCGTAGGTCACCGTGACCGTGATGAGCAGGTTGCCCAGCAGCGTAGCCACGTACACAAAACCCAAAAGCAGAAATAAGACCAAGCTCAGGTCCTGGGACTGCGTAAGGCCCAGAAATAAAAACTCGTTGACTCTGGTGTGATTCCCTAACTCCATCGAATCATATTTTTAATCCTTGCATGTCTTGGGAAAAGTCGAGGGCATTGTTTCAGCAAGGGTCCCCTCTCCGGTCACAGACCCAGGAGTGCAGAGTCCAGGGGAGGGCCCGAGAGTTCAGGACGTCTCTGTCACATGGGGCACTTCCCTGGGCCTACTACTCGTTTGTCCCAAATCACAGTGCACTAGGCAAGCATGCAGTTCATTATTTTTCTTCTGTAACGTATAGGTATTTTTGGAAATGTAAACGTCACCTTCTAAGTAGATCAGTTCTAAGAGTCCACAATTAGGTTAGGCGAATGTTACTCAGCCAGGGACTGGTAGCAGCATGAGAGCTATGACCATGGAGCTAGGTCTTTGTGTGGGTAAAAGCATCTATTTGGCATGACCACAAATGCTCTGTGTCTCCCAGGAGTGAGTGCCCTGCGCCTCAGACCCTCGCTCCATTTATGGGGTTCTGTGGACCCCTCTACGCAGCATGGTGCTTTTGGGTTGAGTTCTGCAGAAGTATTCTCTCGGTCCCTTTTGACACAACAAATTTAATTCAGCTGGAAATGAGAACATTTTAGATGGGCGTGGCCCTGGGTTTAATCCGGGGTACTGGAAAGCAAACCAAGAGAAAAGAAAAAATGACAATGAGAAGCCACAGAATCCTTCTCAGGGGCTGTGTTCTCCCTAAGGTGACTCCATTGTCTCTGGTTCTTCTTGGACTGCTTTAGGGCCCCAAGCTCCTGGGTCGTGAGCGACTCCTTCCCTACGGAAACCCAGGCAACACCCAAAGGTTGTCTTCTGCTCGTTGTCTTAATTTCCCTTTTAAAAATTAGCTTTTAAAAACCGAGCTAGCACTGACATTCAATAGTGTACGCTTTGTTCCATTTGACCTAAGTATGTACTCATGACAGCACCAGTACCGTTAAAGACAGTACATGTGTTTACCCTCCCAGAGTGACCTTGTGACCCTTTATAATTTGTCCCCTTATCCTTTCTCAGACAACCACTGATCTAATTTCTGCTCAGAGACTTTAATTTGTATTTTCCAGCAATTGTATAGATATATTCTACCGTCCGAGTTCTGTTTCTCTCTGACTTCTTCAGATGGGAAATATCCCTGCGATTTTGGGCGTAGCTGCTACTTTGTTCTTTGTGTATTATGCAAAGATGCTGTACTTCGTTTATCCTCTCACTACTTGCTGAATGTTAGGGTTATTTTTAGGTTTTAGCTGCTGAGAACAACCAAGTAAGGTCATGCATGGACCTCTGTTTTCCTTCCTCCATGTCGACAGCAGAGTGCAGGGCCTGTAACTCTCGAAACTCATTAATAAGAAAGCAACCCAACATACAAAGGACAGATGCTGCTTCCCTGAGAAGATGCACGCATAGAAGGTACACCCTTGAAAAGATGCTCAACGTCCCTTATACCTGGGAAAATTTAAATTAAATTCATGGCTGTGTAAATCACATTATAGCATAAATTTTCTTTTTGAGACAGGGACTTGTCATGAGGTTCAGGCTGGTCTGGAGTTCACTGTGTAGCCCAGGCTGGCCTGGAACTCGTAGTGATCCTCCTGCCTCAGCCTCCCAGGTGCTAGCATGACAGGTGTGTACCCGGCAGCACAGTGTCAATTTAAGGAACATTTTACACTCATTAGAATAACTGATGACCTATCTGGAATAGGCAAAGACGTAGGACACTGGAACACTTGGGGGAATTAAAAACAGCAAAACCACTTCTGCAAAGACTTGTTTCCTTGGCTGAATTTACTTTTAGTTGTTTTCCGTTTTTCTTTGCATTAGTACGTGGCATTTCCATCCGTTGTGGGGAGCCGGGGCACGCCCACACCGCATCTCAACTCTTTTCTCACCTCTTCTTCTCCTCTCTCCTCTCTCGCTCCCGGTTCCCCTCCCACCTACCCATGTCTATCTCCTTACTTCCCACTATCTGTCTTGACTACTGTTTTGGGTTTTCTCATAGAAGAGCAACCTTGCCGTACTTACGCTTGCCTGTGCATCTGATGTACGTCCCCTAGCGTTAGGGTCTCCAGTGTCTCCATGTCCTAAAGGATCCACGTTGCTCCTCTAGGGCAGAGGAGTGCTCCACTGTCTTGGAAGCTTCTGGAATGCTAGAGAGAGGCTCACCACATCCTTGTGCTGCTTGGGATAGGTCTCACGTTGTTCCTTCCGGCTTAGGCTGCCTTCTTTCTATAACCAGGACCAGAAGGACAGCAGTCACCTCCCTGTTCCCCCTAAGGGGTTTCCCAGCCCCAGCTCCAGCTCCAGAACTGGATTCTTTTAGACTAGTTTGTTTTCTTTTCAAGTTATTTTCCCTCCACATGGGATTTTTACCCAGACTTTATTTCATAAAGAAAAAGTAGAACTCGAGCTACTGAGGGGCAGTGAGTAGCAGCGGGCCGTGGCATCACCTGGCCTGCGCAGCTACCAGCTGGGCCCCTGCTGGTGATGCCCAGGTCACCTCACCCTTGGGCTTGGCCTCGCTCTGGTCATCTTTAGGAAGCCTTGTCCCTTCATAGTGCTCCTGGGAGAGCGGAGGAACCCAGCTGGGCACAGTAGCAGCTCCGAAGGCATCGCCTGCCTGATGGAGGTGAGGCTGTGTGTGTGATGCCTTCAAGAAAAATTCTGGGCTCTGAATTCTCACGCATGCACACACACACACACACATGCACACATACACACAGACACATACACCTTCTCAGATATGCAAACAGTCCTTCAGAGCAGCTGGACACGTCTCGTAATCTGTATGCTAAAGTACACTGTACTGAAGACTATCAGCAATATTTTTGTTTCAGGGCACAGTGTTCTACAGGACTGTGACTATAGGGCCCTGCGTCACCTGCTTTCTGGTCTAGGATTACAGGAGCTCATTGGGGAAGTTGCTCAGGGTGGGGCCTGGGTGGCAAGAGCCCCCGGTGCCAGGCAGTCCCTCCCTCCCTCCTCCTTTCCTCCTTCACTTCCTTCCTTCCTTCCTCCCTCCCTCCCTCCCTTCCTTCCTTCCCTCCTTCCCTACTTCATTCTTCCATTTTCTTTGTTCTTTCTATTCTCTCCTCTCTCTGCTATCCCTCCTCATTACGAATGAAACCCAGACCCTTGCACATGCTAGGCAAGGGATTTATCACAGAGCCATACCCTAGTTCTATCCTGCTCCTTCTCCTCTGCCTCCTCCAGCTGCTGCTGCTTCCTCCTCTGCCTCCTCCCCCCCAACTTTTCTTTCTCCCCCTCCTCCTCCTTCTCCTCCTTCTTCTCCTTCTTTTTTCTTTTTAGGTATTGGGGATTGAACTCAGGAATTTATGCTTGCCAGGCAGGTGCTTATGCTGCTGAGGTTTCTCCCTGGCCTTGTCTTGCAATCTCTCTCTCTCTCTCTCTCTCTCTCTCTCTCTCTCTCTCTCTCTCTCCTCTCTCTCTGTCCTCTCTCTCTCTCTCTCTCAACTTTTCTGAGAGTTTGACATACTTTATTTTACTTTGAAGACTAACACTCAGTATAAGAGTTACCTCTGTAGACTTGAGTCCGAGAATCTCTGCTACTCAGAGAAGAGATGCCTGAGAAGAGTCCCCTCTTGTCCCACTGAAGAAGTTCAGGAGAACATGCGCAGCCTGCTCTGCAGTCCCCGTCTCTTTTCCCGCTACCCTCTTCATCAACCTCTGTGCTCTGCTGCCTGTCACCGAAGGGTCCCTGTGGAGCTCTTAGCCCCTGACCTGTGTCAGAACGTGCTTCTGCCTCTGAGGGGTCACGTTGGATCTCGGTGTTCTCGCTCGTCCTTGCAGCTCTGGGCCACACAAGCACACACACTCCTGTTACTTGTGTATCTTCCTTAGTCTTCAGGCTCCTTTCTGGGGCTTCGGCACCTTAGGTACTGAGGGAATCCAGTTGCTTAGGAAAGTTCTGCTCAACAACCCCTGCGGGCGCTGGTGGCCTGCCACTC
>PVJA010051339.1:0-12879 GCA_004027025.1 Myocastor coypus | reverse complement strand
GGATGGCTCAGTGGTCTAGAGCGCCTGCTTGGGGAAGCTTGGGTGGCTTCAGGGACCGCGGTTCGATCCCCGGCACCACATGCTGCGCCACCCCTGCCCTCGGGGTGGGTTGTGTCAGCCATAAAAATGACTGAATAAACAAAGGTTGTGAAACAAGAAAAAAAATAATAAATAAAATAAAATAAATTCTTTAAAAAAAAAGAAAAAAAAAAAAAAAAGAATTCCAAATACAAAAATCTTAGCCTTTGTTCTCATTATGGGGTTTGCATCATTATAATTCAAACTTTGATACAATCAAGAAAACAAAAAGTTACACGTGTCTTTTGAATGGGCAAACTGAAATTATGAACCAATACACTGTCAACATATACCTGTATTTTCACTTGATGAAATTTTAGTACCTTTTTCTTAAACAATTTCTTGTTTGTGCTTTTAGTACCAATTTTCCCATTCAAGTTCAAAACTGTACTTACCAATATCGATGAGAAAATGTGTAAGGACGCCCTGCGCTCTGTATAACTGTTATAAGGACAACATGCAATGTGTCAATTATTGCGAATATACTACTAACGTATTTTGAAATTATCATGTTGTTATTTTTTATTAAAAGTAATTAAAACAAAACAAAACAATAGATAATACGGGCTGGTGAAATGGTTCAGTGGTCTTAAGGACCTGCTTAGGAAAGCTTAGGCAACTGCAGAGACTGCGGTTCGATCCCCAGCACCACATGCTGCGCCAGTTCCATCTCCAGGACAGGCTGAGCTGGCCATAATAAAATAAAATAAAACTGTATCCATTCATCTCTCATATGCCTTCATTTAAATTTCCAATTATTTCTAGAATTCAGCTTCGAGTCTATTCACATCAACAACTTAAGGTCATAATTAATTCTCCAGAAATTATCTCCAGCTACTCTGCTCTTTTTTTTTTTTTTTTTTAATTTTATTTATTATTTTTATTCTTGTTTCAGAACCTTTGTTTGTTTATTCACTCATTTTTATGGCCGGCTCAGCCCACCCCAAGGTCAGGGCTGGCGCAGCATGTGGTGCCGGGGATCGAACCGCAGTCCCTGAAGCCGCCCAAGCTTCCCCAACCAGGGGCTTTAGACCACTGAGCCATCCCACCAGGCCCTCCAGCTACTCTGCTCTTGTACTAATTTTTAAATTGTTCTTAAGTAGTACTACTCAAAATGTGCTACACAGACAAATGCTGGTCCATAAACCACATCCATCAATCATCCACGACATGACTCAAACAGGAATTTCAAGTACTCTGAAACACCTATAGCAATAAAGAAATTTCATTTGTTGACTGAGAAGCCAAGTACTGAGATCTAGTGAAACTCATTTCACCTACTTCCACAATAATCAAATCTCCCATAATAATCGTGTCTTCCACAGTCATGGTCACAATGTTTTCTTTCCTTCTTTTGAGTTTGGCCCAGCAAGAGGGCCTGGCAACAGCTACTCACCTCACCTGTTCGTTGTGTGATAGCTGCACAAAGGCAAACTCATCAGTGACAATGGTCCAGGGAAGTAACTTCTGTTTTTTAGATTTGCAGACCTGAAAAGCATCTCAGGACCTTCCGGCCCACCAGAAATGAAAAGGCGCCCACCAGTCTGGAATACTGTTATAGTTGCTATCCCGCTCCACCAAAGCCTCATGCAGTTGTGAAATAGGTTTCTAGAGCTTGTCATTAATTCATGATCCAAGGGCCAGTAAGATAGCTCCGCAAAACAAGCACCTGCTTAAGCAAGTGCAGGAACCATATTCAACCCCTGACACCGTATGCCATGCCAGCCCTGCCCCAAGTTGGCCACAAAGACTGGGTATGGTAGCACATGCCAATCCTAGCACTGGGAAGGCTGAGAACAGGAGGATCACTGCAATTTGAGCTGCATAGTGAGACCTTGTACCAAATACATTAAAAATAAAAATAAAAAATTCATGATCCAGAGCTGGGATCATTGGTGTGAGTGCTGTGCCCACCTGGGGGCAGACAGCCTGAACAGAATACAAGGGAGGGGAGGCCGGCTCTCTGCTGCTGCTCTCCCCTTCTGCTCTTGCTATTTTGCTGCATCCAGGGCCATGAACGGCTGCCCTCTGCCTTGGAGCCAGCTGAGTATGGACTGAAACTTCCACAAACGGTGAGCTAAATAAACCTTTCCTGGGGCTGGGGATTTGGCTTAGTGGTAGAATGCTTGCCTAGCAAGCTAGAAGTCCTGGGTTCAGTCCTCAGCACCAAACCCAAAAAATAAATCTCAACAAAAAGATAAATAAACCTTTCCTTAATTTTGAGCATCAGGTATTTTGTCTCAGCAATGAAAGAAAAGTAACTTAGGCAGATATAAGCCACTCCTAAATCATCTTCCTGGCAAATGGACTTTAAATAATAGTTCTCCATCTTCTTTCAGAGCTAGGTTTTCCTAAACAAAGTCACCTTCCTTGCCTCAACACCCTACTTCTTGGCTTAACTGGCTACTGTACAGCAAATAGCCAGACACAGAACTGGTAAAAGATTTAATAAGAGTACAGGTTTTTACTGTATGTTACAAATGCAATAAATCTGAAACACAATGGAAAATTTTTTTAAAGTAGGCCTCTGTCACAGACAGCTTGAAAAGCACTGTCCTACAGCTCAAGTCCTGCTTTAGTCATTGTTCAGACCTAACCAACTAATAAATTACAATTACTAGATCTCCAAGGAATAAAACCTTTCACCACTTCACCAAAATGCTTGGTCTTACGTCTGCTAAAAGAGTTGTGTGGTTTTGTTAACGAAGTTCTCTGTTAACTGGGCTGTTCTCTCTCTTACCATTCAGGCTGGGGATACAGCTCAGCAGCATAACTGCCTGGGAAGCATAAGGTCTTCAGTTTGACCCCCAGTAGTGCAAAAAAATGAGGAGGAGGAGGAGGAGGAGGAAGAGGAGGAGGAGGAAAAGGAAGAGAAGAAGAGGAAGAAGGAGAAGGAAAAGGAGAAGGAGGAGCAGGAGGAGGAGGAAGAGGAAGAGGAGGAAGAGAGGCTGGGAGGTAACTACATGGCACAAGTGCCTGCCTGGCAAGTGCAAGGTCATGAGTTTGGGGTTTTTTTTTTGGTTTTTTTTTGTTTGTTTGTTTTTTTGTGTTTTGGAGACAGGGTCTCACTATACAGTTCAGGCTGGCCTTGAACTCACTTTTGTGGCCCAGGCTGGTCTCGAACTCACATTGATCCTCCTGCCTCAGCCTCCCAAGTGCTGAGATTACAGACAGGCCTCTTCCCTTGCCACTCCAGGGGACAGGCAGAGGCAGCTAGCCCCAGTGTCTCTCTCTCTACCAACAATCTCTGAGATTGCTACCTCTAGGCCATGCTCATTCCTGCAGGTCAGACAGGCCTTCAGCCTCAGCCTTCCTGTGCTCTGTGCTCCTGGCCTGCTGCTGCCTCTGAAGAGCGGCAGAGTGCAGTGCCCCAACAGGACACAGTTCAAGGAGGAAGCAGGCTTGTTTTCGCTACTCTCCCAAATCCCCAAAGCCTAATGGATCATCAACATTCTTAACCCTTCAAGAGACGCCTCCAAAGTGGTAGCCATCGAAGCTCTGTGCCCCCATTTTTCTGGATATCTAGGAGCTATTAATCAAGCAGTTACTTCTTAGTTTCTCCTCAGCTGTGCTGAGCTGTCACCATGACAAATGAGACTGTCCTCCATGTTCCACAGCTGATTCAGGAGGTATTTGCCTTGGCTACAACAGGCTTGAAACATGGACTTATGCCAGATCTCTGCCCTCCAGCCATTCTAGAAGACTCACTATTACCTCCACATGATACCACCGCTCTGTCACTACAATTTAAAAGCCCCTAATTATCTTCAAAATGTGTGACACTGCTCATGCATAGGTGACTGCCCAGCTATATAAGCATCACTTTCTCACACCCTTCAGGCCAATACAAGAAGGCTCCCTCCTACGCACTGTTCCCTGGGTTGTATAGCACACAACCCCGCAAAAGCCTTGCTCTGGTCATCCTATGCCTACTTGTGATTCTTACCTCAGTCAAATGGCCTGAGCAGATTGCATCAAAAAGACCTAGTAACACTAGGGATGACTATGAGCCTTAAAGAGCACTCAAGGGCAATAGAACAGCACCAAAAAAAAGGGCAACAGAGACCAAGGTAGACCAACAGTGAACTGCAGAAACAGAAGAGACCAACTGCAACCTGAAGGGGCTATGTCACCAGCAGAACCCCCCAGGGAATCAGTGGAAGCTGCTAGAAGACCTCCAGAAAGTTGCAAAAGGACCTATAACAGCTAGTAGGCATAGCTGGAAGCCATTAAGAGCTCTAACATTAAGAGCTAGGAGCCACAAGTACTCAACGCCTAGAGACTAACATGAAATTTAATCTAAATATCAATTTGTGATTTCTGTTTGAATTGAATAAAAGAATTCTCAGTCAACTGGTAGTATTAGTATGTGAAAGATAAAACACAGCCAGGCCTATAATCCCAGCACTAGGAAGGCTGAGACAAGAGCTGATACAAATTGGAGGCCAGCCTGGATACCAAACAGGATCCTGTCTCAGAAAGAAAGAAAGAAAGAAGGAAAGAAAGAAAGACAGACAGACAGACAGACAGACAGACAGACAGACAGACAGACAGACAGACTACTAAGAAAGTGAAGAGACAACTCACTGGGCAGGAAAAAATATTTTGTCAGCCCTTCCTCAGACAACAGAGTAATATCTAGAATATAAAAAGAACTAAAAAAAAAAAAAAAAAGTAGATGCCCTAAATTTAAAGACCCAATCCAAAAAATGGGTATCTGAAATGAATAGATACTTCTCAGATAAAGTAGAAGTGGCCAATAAATGTATTTTTAAAAAATTTAACATCACTGGTCATTTGAGAAATGCAAATTAAAACACTGAGACTCCATCTCCAGAAAGAATGGCTTTGATCAAGAAATCAACCAATACGGGGCCTGGCGGGATGGCTCAGTGGTCTAAAGCGCCTGCTTAGGAAAGTTTGGGCGGCTTCAGGGACCGCGGTTCGATCCCCGGCACCACATGCTGCGCCAGGGCTGAGCCAGCCATAAAAATGAGTGAATAAACAGTTGTGAAACAAGAAAAAAATAAATAAATTCAAAAAAAAAAAAAAGAAATCAACCAATAGTCAATACCACCAGGAGGCTGGGAATATAGTTAGCAGTGCAGCGCCTGCCCGACAACTGTGAGGTCCTGATACACACATACAGAAGTGCCGGCAGGGCTGTGGGGAGAAAGGAATGCTTTCCCACTGTTGTTTTGGAGTACAAACTGGTGCAACCACTGTGGAAGTCCATGCAGAGATTGCTCAATAAGCTGAGACTACAGGTTTCATTCGACAAAGCTATTAACCTTCTAGGTATCTTCCTGAAAGAATAAAATGCACAAGCAGCACAGTTTATAATAACTAAATCTTGGAAACAGGCCAGTAGCCATCAAGTGATGAATGAATAAAGAACATATTGGGCTTTTTAGACAGCAGAGTACTACTCTGCCATAAAGGAGACACTTGAGACATCTCTAGGTAAATGACTGCACTTCAGTCTGCTCTTAAATAAACTGGACACACATACATAAATACTGCATTATTTCTGTGGTGTGAGAAAATTGAAGTGTAAATAAGGAAAAAAACATAATATACATTGTGACATTGAAAGAAAATGTACAAATGAGAATGGGAACTAAGGATGACGGAGGGAGAAAGAATGGAAAGAAAAAGTTGAGAAAAGAAGAAAAGATATTTTGTTAAGTAAGGATGGTAAAAGGGGTTGAAGAATAGAGGAATGAGACTTTGTATGAGGGACGGAACTCAGTGACAAATGTGGAATAAATGTATTTAAAGTATATATTCAGGGGCCCGGCAGGATGGCTCAGTGGTCTAAAGCGCCTGCAGGCAGCTGCAGGGACTGCAGTTCGATGCCCGGCACCATATGCTGCGCCAGCCCTGCCCTCAGGGCAGGCTGAGCCAGCCATAAAAATAAATAAAAGTTCTGAAACAAGAAAAAAATTAAAATTTTTTAAAAAATAAAATAAAGTATATATTCAAATCTTCTGACCTTTTTTTTTTCCTTTTTATTTTTTTAACTTTATTTATTTATACTATGGCTGGCTCAGCCTGCCCTGGGGTGGGGCTAGCATAGTATATGGTGCTGTGGATCGAACAATGGTCCCTGCTGTTGCCTAAGCTTGCCTAAGCATGCCTAAGCATGCCTAAGCAGGCACTTTAGCCTGCTGAGCTATCCTGCCGGCGCCTTCTGACCATTTTTAAACTGAACTGTCTTACAAGAGTTTTTGACATATTTTGTCCTTTATCACATGTAAACAGATTGAGAATATTTTTTCCCAGTCTGTATCTTGCTGTCTTATTTTAACATTTAGGGAGTTCTTTTTCATTTTGATGAATTCAAATTTATCAACTTTATTTAAAAAATATTTACCTGAAAATAAATATACCTAAGAGGACAAAAGTTTATATTTAGGTATACAATGAATTTTAAATTACTTGTATGGGGCCAGCAAGATAGCTCAGTGGACTAAGCACCTGCCTAGGCAAGCACAGGGCAGGGCTTGATTCCCAGCCCTGCCCCCATCCCTGGGCAGGCTGAGCTGGCCACAGAGAATAGGCATGGTAGCATATGCCTGTAATCCAAGCACCGGAGAGGCTAAAAACAGGGAGATCACTGAGTCCAAGCTGTATAGTAAGACCTTGTATCAAATACATACCCCCCCCCCCCAGCAAGGGTCAGCCTGACAACTCGGCAAACTAAAGCATCTAGTTAGGCAGAGCACAGCGGCAGGATTTGACCCCTGGAATACCATGCCAACCCTGTCCTTGGAGCACGCTAAAACAGCAACTGAGACTGGGAGTGGTGGTGCGCACCTTAATCCCAGGGCTTAGGAGGCTGAAAATAGGAGGGTCATTACAAGTCCGATCTACATAGCAAGATCCTGTAGAACCTGTACCCCAGTACCACACCAAGCAACAATGGGACACATTTGGACAGATGAATTTGAATTGTGAGGTGATTATACTGTGTGAACATCAGAGTATACTTACACAAACCCGCTTATTCTGAAGATAACAAAAATAAAAGCTAATTGATTCCACGCATATAATCCAGGTATGCTACATATACTTGCTGATGACCTATTCAGTAAAGAAATTGCCTCTTGCAACCCTAGAGATAAACCTAAAAAGAATATCTCAGTCTAATGTTAATAGACTGAGATACACATAAACCTAGAAATATACATATCCCTCACACTCTGCACAAATTTCACATATACTTGACTACAGGCAAAAAGTTAGCACTAGTTACTTCTCCTATGTTTAACTCTATCCAGAAATATAGTACATCAAAAGCCTAAAAATTTTTTATAACCAAGCAAGTATACAAAACTGATGAATAAACCAGCATCTGTGACAATCCTTATACAAACTGCTTAACAATTGCAGATCTATAATATGTTCTTGAAGGAAAGAAAACAAAAATCTAAGGAGGGAGTCTTTCCCAAATTTTCACATCTAAAAGAAAACTCAAAGGTCAAGTGAGGTCACGCAATACTTAAAGATAATACATGCCCAGCATGGTGGTGCATGCCTGCAATCACAGCACTTGGGAGGCTGAGGCAGGAAGATCCATGCAAGCAAGACCAGCCTGAGCTACAAAAATGAGCTCAAGGCCAGCCTGAACTGCATAGCAAGGCCCTGTCTCAAAAAGACAAAACATAAATAAATAAATTTTTAAAATGAAAAAATAAAAAATATAATACAAAATTTATGCCCTGATTATCCTCTCCATTCTGTGAGGTTCAAGAACAGAAGTAAAATAGCAAATTTTATTTATTTATTTATTTACTTTTAGAATTTTTAATTTTTAATTTTAATTTTTTTCTTGTTTCAAAACTTTTGTTTGTTTATTTACTTATTTTTATGGCCGGCTCAGCCTGCCCTGAGGGCAGGGCTGGTGCAGCATGTGGTGCCGGGGATCAAACCGCGGTCCCTGCGGCTGCCTAAGCTTTCCTAAGCAGGCGCTTTAGACCACTGAGCCATCCTGCCCGGCCCCGCCAATTTTATTTTGCCTATAATATTTAAGGGCTACGGATTTTTTTTTTTTGGTGGGACCAGGAATCAAACTCAGGACCTTATGCTTGCCAGGGAAGTACTTATTCCACTGAGCTATCTTTCCAGCTCCAATGTACATCTATATTTAAATAAATATAAACACAAGTACAAGGCTCTGGAACTACTTATATGACAAAAGAAATAGAAAAAAAATTTACTCTGATTTTAAAGTTTCTTTTGAGGGATATATGTCCCACTTAACCAAAGGCAGTATCTCTCTAAACCAAACCTTTGTCTGAAGGCTTAAAATCAATTAATCAGCACTACACAGTCATTGATTTGTCACTTGTTATAGTGGATACTGAAAATCAGCAATAACTCAAACTGAAGCACAAGAGAAAATATCAACAAAGTAAGACAAGTATTTACATTAAAGGCAAATAGGAACAGATAATTTTACTCTAAATGAGAAAGAAACGCACGATTGCTTTTCATTTGAATCTTTCACACCATCATCTTGTGTTTAAATGCCACTGAATTTTAAAATCATTCACTTCTTTTGTAAACTACCACTGCTCGCGTTCAATCTTTATAAACATATCTTCAAAATCAAAACATGAGTTTATAATTGGGTAAGCAGAGTGTTTACATCTTATTAACTTCCTGTTAAGATTATCCATCCTGAATACTGTCTTTCAAAACAGCAATAGTAACTTCACAGAAGATTTACATAAACCACTGTAAATTGAGTTGAATTTCTTTCAGTTTTTGCCTCCACATCCACTCTCAAACTACCAACACTGCTTACTAATCGTCCAATTCACTCCGATGTCACCTCTTCACTGAGAAAATGAGACAAAGAATAATAAACTCACTTACCCTTCCTTAGACATTCTCAAACATCTACTTCCTCTGGTAAGAATACAGCATCAACAAACAAGCTCCACTGATCCCCTGAGAACTGTAGCTCATTTGTTAAAGCACACAAAACTAAGGCCCTGAGAGGCCCAACAAATGTGGGCACAATCCCCGCCCCAACTAGGCAATATCACTGACCGATATCCTCAGCTTTAAATATTTAAAAACCTACCAATAGAAAATAATTGGAGACCAGGAAAATAATGCCCTGACCTGTTTAAGACTGGCTAGTTAAAAAGAACACAGTCCAAATAGCAAGTCCCCATAGGAGACAGGAATAACAACTGGCAAACAGAAAAGGCAAATGTACCCCCCACTGAGGCCCTGCCACAGAACACAAACAATGCGAGCTTCACAGACCTACCAGCCCTAGTCACTCAAAATCATTTTCGGTTTACTCTGGGAGGGAAAAAACAGAATAAATTATTAATGTTTTATTTCCTCCTTTAGAAAATAAATACGAACCACAGAAAAAGAACTATGTCACAATGATATTACAGGAGAAAATTAAAGATTATTTCTATAGTGAAGTGTTTTTTCTGATTCTATTAACTGCTCTTAAGGAAAACATCGGTGTACACAAATACTTTACTCAGTGGCCTGAAATTCTTAGCTCATGCGTAAAGATATGGTCGAGAAATGGGAGATAAATCTAGAATACTCTGAAGGTTAATCTCAAATCTCAGCGCAAGCTGAGGTTTAAAAGAAAAACATCTGCAACATCCCCGCCTCCTGACCAGCATAATGCATAGGGATTACGCAACCAGGAAGGAAGGAACGAACAAGTCTGCCGAGATCTGCAAACACTGACACAGCAAGTAAACCGTGGCAGTAACTCCAATGGGAGCATATTTTTTAAAAATGCAAAAATATAATATATATATTGCTTATACACTGAAAAAGAAAAAATCTTTATCTCTTTAAACATTACCTAAATACTTTACCATGAGGATTTTAGTTATTAAACTGCTCAGTTACCAAGAAATCAGAAATACTACTAAACACTATAAATTGGAAGTAAAATTATTTCCACCTTTATTTAGGAAGTTATATGGTATGATGAAAGAGAATGAACATCACCAGAAAGCTCTTCTTAAATTCCAGCACCTCTACTTTCTGGCTTTTGAAGTTTAACTCAAGCCTCAGATTTTTAACATATATACTAGAGGTAATATCCAGTAGGGACATTGTCATAGGTTAGCATTCAAGGAAGTACCACAACTTACTTGGATGAGGAACAAGGAAAAGTAACCAGATTACCTCGCTAATATATCTCTCTTAGAAAATAATTTTTTAAAACTCCAAATCTCAAATTTTATATAAAATGTAGGATTTGCATTGACTTATCAAATCAAATTCCATAAACATAACAATACAAACTAGGCCGGGCGTGGTGGCTCACGCCTGTAATCCCAGCACTCGGGAGGCTGAGGCAGGAGGATCAGTGCGAGTTCGAAACCAGCCTGGGCTACAAAAGTGAGCTCAAGGCCAGCCTCAACTGCATAGTGAGACCCTGTCTCAAAAAGACAAAAAAATAAAACAAAACAAAACAAAAAAAAAATACAAACTAAATTTGGGGGGAAAAATGATCCAATCTTCATGACTATCAAATACTCATGAAGTCCCTGGACTTTTCAGCTGTTGCATCACGCTCAGCATGATGGAAATAAATATAATTACTATTTCAAGAGTTTCAACTGGGCAAGGAGAAGAAAACAAAAACTCTTACTAATTTGTAGGCCACTGAAACTATTAATAGGCTTTTAACTATTTAAAGCTGAGGATATTGGCCACTAGTTAGGGCAGGGACTGTGCCCACATTTGCTGGGCCTCTCAGGGCCTTAGTTCTCTGTGCTTTAACAAATCACATGAGAGCTAGCTTCTGATGCACAATATACGGTACTGTCTGAAGATGATTCAATGCTTCAAATTGCACACACATTCAACAAATATGTACTAAATGAAGAAAAAGGTGGCTTTCCTTATTTTTTAAAATTATGATTTATTCACTTAGTTGGCACAGGGTCTCACTATGCATCTCAGGTGAGTAGTGATCCTCTGGTCTCAGCTTCCCCAGCACTGGGACTCAGACATGCCCCACCATGCCCAGCTCCAGGGCTGGGTGGAGTCCTTGCACTTGTCAGGCAGGCTATCTCCCAACCCTCCCTAATTTTTAAAGGAACTCAAAAGTTTGTGTAAGTGGCCCACTCAAAAACTAGAACTAAGCCGGGCGTGGTGGCTCACGCCTGTAATCCCAGCACTTGGGAGGCTGAGGCAGGAGGATTGGTGCGAGTTCGAGACCAGCCTGGGCTACAAAAGTGAGCGCAGGACCAGCCTCAACTGCATAGCGAGACCCTGTCTCAAAAAGACAAAAAAAAAAAAAAAAAAAACTAGAACTGGCTGTGGTAATTGAGGCAGGAAAGGAGTAATGTTGGAGTCCAACCTAAGCAACTCAGTAAGACTTAGTTAAGACCCCATTTCAAAACAACAAATAAAAAAAGGGGTACGGGCATGGCAATGTGGCTTAGGACAAAGGCACTGGGTTCAATCAGCAGTAGAGTAGAAAAAAAACAAAAGCAAAAAGAAAGGAAAGAAAAAATTTTACCAGAAAAAGTAAAACATGTCGGAATAAAACTTTTAAAAACAAATCTAAGGCCTATTCTCTGGTACACATAACACTGAAGTTTAAAGATCTAAGCATATTAAAAGGAATCCTGCAATCATGAAATCAGAGAAGTATTGTAAAGGTAGTACCACTCTTCAAATTGATGTATATAAAAAGTCATAAAATCCTTAACAAAATTTCAGCTAGCCTTTTCTTATGAAAATTGACAAGAAGGGGCTGGGGATATAACTCTGTGGCGTAAGTGCCTGCCTGGCAATTGCAAGGTCATGAGTTTAAACCCTGGTCCCACAAAAAAAAAAAAAAAAAAAAAAAAACATTGACAAGATGACCCTAAATTCCACATAGAAATACATGAGCCCCAAATAAAACTAAAACTGATAATGAAGTGTAGGACTCATGTCTCAATTTCAATACTCACTTGACAGACTACAATTTTGTATTTCCTTGAATTTCCAGATATCTGTGTCAAAATTGTGTAACTGCTTATATCACATTGTGTGGAAAGTTATTAGAATATCAATGATGGTCAGAAAATATCATTTCCAAGCTAAGTCGAAGATATTTGATACTCAGAAAGTCAGTGATGATAAGCTCAAGTACCTATGTTATAGAGTAATAGTATCACAAAGCTTTTCTGCTGGAGGGTTAAGAATGTAGTTAACAGACCAAAAATTGGAGAAAAAGAAGGGCTATAAGCATAGCCAATATTTTGGCCCTAGCCCTTCAAGGTCAATAAGGACCCAGGATATAAGAGAACCTGTGCTGTAATATCCTATATCTCAGAGATGTCCCAAATTTTCTGGTCAAGGAGATTATGGGACCTCAGAGGAAAGGGATGAATGAATTATAGTGCGTCTAAGGAGAGTCACCCAGAGAAAAACTTTCTCTCAGGCTTTCACAGAAAGCAAAATGGCCAAGCAATGGCCGTGACTCGTCCCGAAGGCTGACACTAACAACAGTTCTACAAAGTACTGTCTATGGTCCCAAACTTAATCCTGAGGGGATTTGACCCTGGAAGATACCAAAAAAAAAAATGAATGTTTTGTTATACAGGTCTTGCTTCGACTTGCCCTTGACCACCCAGCAAGAAAAAAAAAAATGCTTAATTACAATGCATGAAACGAGAACTAGATTAGTGAGGTGAGCTTTAGGAGGCTTAGATTCAATAGCCTCCAACATTACAAGCTTCACTGGTGGCCCACTGCAATTGCAGAACATTTGACTGTGTATGTATCTGCTTCCTCTTAGTCCAA